>KL273140.1:0-13789 GCA_000699545.1 Podiceps cristatus | reverse complement strand
GGGGGGAAGTCTCCAATCTGGTGTAGAGGGTTTGTGGAAAGGAAAAGTGGAGTATAAAGAGAAAATGTAATCAGGGTAAAAGAATATGATTTTATTATTTGTATCTAGGCCTTGGTTGTCTGAGAGCTACTCAGATACAAATGGTAATTATAATAACTACATGATAATTTAATTACAGTTAACCATGTGAATAATAATTCAGCTATTCTTATTGAAGAATTTGGGATTTAAGGTAATGGGAGCAAGAAGATGGAGGGTTTAGTATCCAAAGCTAGTAATAAGGGAAGTTCAATATGTGTTTTGACAAGATGGATGGAAAAAATAGTTGTTTGATGAGCAGTTATTACAGAATTCACAGGGTTTAGTGACAGAGTAGATGTGGTGGGAGGAGTCAAGGTGGAGTTCTGGTGTCCTGGAAGAAAGTTGAAGGCACGAAAATAGGATACTTGTTGGGAAGGGAGGAGAAAATTGACATGGCTTGCTGGGAAAGCATGAAAAGTTTGGGTTTTCATGGTACAGGATTAGATGTCTAAAAGAGAAGCAAACTTAAACTGAAGAAAGTGTTTGACTTCTTTTTCTTAGAAATTTTTGATGAAATAAGGAGGAAAAGTGGGGACAAAGGAAAGATTCCTAAGCAAATTTAGCAAGCCCTAGGAAAGAAGCAGATTCCAGTACAGATGATCAATGAAGAAGGAAGCCAGCGTACTAAGACAACCAGGCAAAGAGAATTTTGAAAGCATAAAAAGGAAAGTGAAAACTTGTTGGAAGTCACCGGTCAAGAAAATGGGGATGAGAGTATGACCCTAAGAGCAGTGTATGAGAGCACAATGAGATCTCAGTGAGATTGCCTCAGATGAACATAAAGTTAAAAATTGGAAGGCATCACTCAAGATAATCTATTAAGTAAATATAATGACATCATTTTACTAAGGTAGCTATGATTGTAGAAACAGGATCTAGGACAAGGTAATATTGTTCTGGAATAATAACCCCAATTTTTAAGCAGAAGGATTATTCCAGTATAGATGGCCTGAATAGAGGAGCTGCTCTGGAATAGCTAAGTTATACTAGTATTTCTGTAGCTGCACAGTTTCTAAAATAGCTGTTCCAGGCATTTTCTACCATGCAAAGAAAACCTATTCTCTATTTATGAGTTTCTACAATGGCAAGACAAGTAAAATGTGGTTTTCATCACCTTGCCTTCACACAGTTTGCAATAACACAAAAAGGCCTCTTCTATTGGGAAAAGAGATACTAACGGAAAAAAAAAAAAAAATAAAAATGGAAGGCATTGCAATTTTGCCATTTGAGTGCATCCGTTTGAGTGCATCTGATTAGTGCAAGACTAACGGATGCACCATCATTGTCTGTCAGCTTGAACTTCAGAATTAGAGACTTTTTAAAACATTTGATTCCAAATATTTCTTCTCTAGAGCAGAGAGAAGGGAAGCCAAGGGACAAAAATGTGCCCCAGTCATTTCTGAATTACGTTAATGGAGTTTACACATGATATATATGTCCTGTCTTTCTGCAGTTCATCACTACCAGTGATGTACATCTGACAGTAGCGTTTGGATTAAAAATAATTACTTGAAAAGGTGTACAAATATCCCTGCCCATACCTGTCTCCCAGATCTTTACTAAAAAACACAACAGTGGAGCAGGATGGTGCAATGAGAAGAAAATGAGCTTCTGTGCTACAGACAAGCAAGTGTTGGAATGAATTTCTGCAATTTCAGCCAGACTTGTATTAATTAATCAGTATGCCTATTAGCCATACAACATTAATAACTAGACAGAAGCTATAATCTTCACTGGATAGCACAGTTATCTTTTATTTCTAAGAATTCAAGGAAAGTTTCTTCTACAAAATTCCCGAGAAGAAAATGGTATATGAAAAGCCATTATTTATCTTTTTTTTTTTTTTTTTTTTTTTCAGTTACTTAATGGTTTTAGAGTACCTAGGTTGTGTGTGGTTTGGGGTTTTTTTAAGGCTATTAGGAAGGAATGCTTTTGAAGTTTATAGAGGAAAGAATTTTTTAGGATTGTTTCAGCATGTTCAGAAGGTATCAAAAGGAAGGTGTTTTCTTTCGGTCTAACTAGCTAAATTTTTCTGTAAAGGGAGAAGAGCATCTAATGATTGTTATTAAGACCCTCAAGAACTAGGTGAGTTAAACCAAGAAACCAAGCAGTACCAGAATAAGCTCATACACTCAACCAATACTTAGGAGATTATTTTTCACAAATGAGTCCCCCTGTCTCTGACAATTTAGGCTTGATTCTAAAAGGAAACCTGCAGCACAGCTTCAGCAGGCAAGGCTGGCAACTAGGATTCATAATTTTACTGGACATGAGGAATCATTCCCACTAATGGCAGTGAGTTTCTCCCATCCTCCAACTTGGGCTAAATTCTTCCTGTTCCACAGATGGCAGCTATCTGTTACCATTTTCTGCTCCACGTGGGTTTATGGCTCATCACCTTTCTCCTTGCTCACATCCCCCTGTATTATAAAAGCTAAATCTTATTTTCTATTACGTTGTCTAGCACATTAGCATAATTCCATTCAGAATGCTTCCTTTTTTTCCAACCTGTGTTTAACTTGAAGATTGTAGTATTTGTTCTGGATGTTTCTGGAACTGAAGGTGGACTGTCTGTCTTACAGCTTGCTCATCCTTTCCAAATACAGCTTTTATTCAACCAAGTGAACCTCTCTGTACAAGTATTGGCATTGTACTGTTCTTAAATTGCAGATCTCTTCTCAACCCTTAGCTGGATTGTACACATATTACTGTTATTTACCTCTCATTGTTTTGGTCTTTTTTGTTGATGGTGAAGGTTTCCCTGCTGTTTGTATTCTAGATAGGAGTCCGAAAAGTGTTTCTTAAGTACTGGCAAGCTGACCATCTCAACGATTTGTGCCTTCAGCTTCAGAAGAAAATTATAACCTGCCAAAAAGGTAACAAATACAGAACAAGTATTCCTGAGCTGTCGCTTTGTACACTGAGCAGAAGATTGTGTTAAAAAAAAAAAAAATCTTCCTTGAATAGTTGCTGTATTTTATACATTTCTCCACAGACATATTTCCAGCTAACTGCTTATACAGATTTTTTGAGATGATATTAACACTGGTGATGCTTGCATTTTCTGTCTGCTGAACATCATTTTATGGCAAACTGTTGACTGTAATTAAAATGTAGGGGATATTGAATATTTCCTCTTTAAAGTATGTTCAGTTATTTTTCAAGGTATTAATATTGTCTTTAACTTCTTGTTGCAAAACAAAATAGCGTAACAATGATACAACATTGCAATGTGTTCAAATATATCGATGGTGAATACAAAGCTAATAATTTAATATGTTTAATTGTCTTTATTTTTCCCCTTTTCTTACAGCTTTCATATTTGACTGCTAGTTTTGTGTTTAGATATTTTTTTCCCCCTTTTATGGCTGCATTTTTACTAAGGTCACACTGACATTTTTTGGCACATTTTTAAAAGGAGCTATTATCCACTGCCTCCCGATTTCCTGTTAGTTCTGTTCTGTTTCCTATCAAAATCTCAAATAACTGCTGAAAATGTGAATATTGCTTTGTTTGAAGAAGCTTCCTTCGCACAATGCATTATTTATCTAATTGGCTGATGTCTGCAACAATTCCCATTATCACCTTTTAAAGGAAATTAAAAAGACAAAGACTTATCTTGAGTTTTTTAGTCGGATACATAATATTGCAGATTTAAGAATATATAAACTTCTTTCATTTTAACTATCTGTTCTTCACTGTGAGCATATAGTGAAAAAGAGGAAACCAAGAGAAGACTTGAAGCAACTGAAATCAAAATAGTAGCAGTTCAGGAATGAATGTGGAGAGTGACAATTAACACAGGCCACAGTTCAGCTGGGTCTATAACCTGAGCCTGATTTTTTATGCGAATTGCCCTGTTGTATTCACACATTTAGAACAGCAATAGTGATTTATCATCTTTCCCTTTTCATGCTGACTTACCAAAGAAAGGAAATATTTACCTTTCTGAGTCCAGTTTGCAGAGCGCTTTAATATAACCCTACACCAAAATGTAAAACATCTTCAGATATGTCCATGTTTTGCAGAGGTAAGAGAACAAACATCTGCCAAACCCTGACTGAAGAATGAAGATAATAGGTCTTTTTTGGCTCCTTACGAAAGTATTTATTTCGTTTTTGCTTCTAGCCCTCCTTAATTAGGTTAAATTGAAAAGTCATTTTCACCAAAACTATGTGTTCAAAGCTTTTTTCAAAGCTATGGCTCATCTGCATGGTTTTTGTGGTCTGGGAAACCAGAGAAAATCAGAAACTTACATGAGTAAGGAGTAGCTAGACATCCATTTCAGGACGTTAGCTCATGAAATAAGCTGCCCTTTGCAAACAGGTACAATTGTAAACACGAAGAATTAGGATGCCAAAGAGCTCTGGCAGGCTGGGAATAGGATAGGGTACCTGTGCATTGTTCTTCTGTAATCCTATAGTTGGGATCCGTAGACTTTTACACTGGGATGATGATGCTCAGTGAGTAATGGTATCAGTCCTGCTGCATATCTGCATTTTTCTCCCATCATCTTTTGCATCCAGAGGACTTTGGAAGGTAAATATCTCTTGCTAGCCTATTGACCAATAGCCAAACAAATAGTCAATAATATCAGGTTTAAAATGTAATATCATATACACATATAAGGGCTTAACTCAAGGAAAAACAGGTCTTTCCCAAAATTCTTAACTGTTTTTACCTCAGTCTTACTAGAAATCCCTTCAGCATTCCAATAAATTTGGGCAAAACCAGAACGAAACAAACTAGGTAAGTCTTCTTCTGTTATCCTGAAAGTTAACTTACACAGACAGAGAAGGTGGTCAATCTAAAGTGAAAGCATGTACAGAAACACTTTTTATTTGAAAAGAGATCTCTGAGTTTAGGGACTTTTTCATACTTTTTTTTTTTACAGGTATGACAACTACATATGGGAAGTTTTGACCTTATTGAATCACTGAGAAAATTGTTTGTACCTGTAGGAAAGTCCATCATGAGGAAGTTCTTCCATCAGAGAGAAATTAACTGTAATACATTGTATACACAATAGTTAATACATTTCTCACATAACTCAGATACTTGAATTTTTGATTCTGATCCACATCCTTAGATGAACTGTAAAGAAGTAGAAATTTTTCTGCCCTGCGGGTGCTAACCTCATTTTAATTTGCATAAGTGAGAATTATTTTAGATCTACATAGATGAAAAGCAAGTTTAGAAGACAGTCTTAGTACCTATATAGTAGTAGATGGAACTGAGCAGTAAAGGTCTAGAAGATAACAATGGCATTTCACAGCAGTTTTTGAGGTTATGAAATTAATTTTTTGTTCTGTGTTGAACTGAAGACAAAATCTTTCAAATGTTCTCATAGAGAAAAATATGGGGGAAAATGTCCTTCTTCTAATGAAAACCTGAGCTATGCAGTTCATGAAAATGTGTACAAAAGAAAAGAGGGGTATCTATCTGACAACCCTTCCTGACAAAACTTTGTTGAATATTTCTTCAAAACTTCTCAATTTTGATGAAAGTGCATAGTTCAGAGTAGCTGTGCAGCCTCTCAAGGCTACAACTAGCTGTACTGGGTATCATTTTACTGGGCCATCCCAGCAGGCTACTCTGCATCATTCCTGCCCACCAACAATCCTGTCAGGGGATTGACCTCTGTATTTCCTTTTCCTGACCAACCTTAGTGGTGTTACTGACCTTTTTTTTTTTTTCTTTCCCCAAGGTAAAAGTACACTCATACACACAGACTTGTAAAAGTGTTACTTTAAAATACAGGCTTTTTTCCAATGTCATCCAGGATTTGATGCTTAGCCATTTGTCAAATACTCTATCTGCTCTGCAGCAGATAAGTTTAAAGAAAATACTAGAAGTGAAGGAGAAATTTTCGATTATTAAGGTCTTTTGAATTTTTCATATTTGTGAGCAGTGAACTCTGATAATGTTCTATGCATGTATTCATTAGCCTTGCAACAGCAACATTATGGATTCAGACTTAGCAACATGTATATCCAATGTGAATACTCTCATAAAATTACCAACAAATAAGTATACTATTAATTTCCTTTTCAAATAACTTTAGTAAGTGCATTAATGTTTCAGGTTTTAAAGAAGTCAGATTTTATAGAATGTAACTAAAAGGATTGAAAATGGCACGGCTGGCTGTGATTATAAAAATGTAAGCTTTCAAAGTGGTCCATTATAAGTAATCGCAAAGTACCTGAATTCAAGTACCTGAGCTTGAATCTTTCCAAACCCAGAGAATTTTGGATATGAATAGTATTAGTACGTTAACATTAACCTCTCTTATACTTCATCAGCCAGACACTTAGCATCTTTATAAGAAAACCCAAAAATATCTTATTTCAAATATCTAAACAGGAACATAGAATATGATAGAAAATACCTTACGTTGCCTTCTATTTTAGCTGTTTATTTTTTTCAATAGCATTTTACATTCATAGAAGACTAATTGTATCTTTCTCCATTTACATTTTTCTTTTAGATTAATTCAGCTTGACTCTTTGTCATTTAATGTTGTTCTGCAGTGTTCCTAAAACTGAAACTTTATTACATTGCTTAAAAGGCCTAATGCATTTTAGTATTTTTAATCTTTCAGTCTTAATGTTAGCATTTGCTGTATTTTCACCCAACCTCGAACGGATGTTTTATACAGGCTATTGCCTGCTGACTTCATTTATGAGAAACTTTCAGTTGATCAGAATGAGAGTAACCATAATAAGCAATGATGAAGTTTGACCTGGTTTTGATATATGTAAGTTGATGTACAGAAAACCAACAATATTTCAGGCAACAGATCAATAATTCTAAACCAGGTTCTTCCCTGTGAGGTACGCAGCAGTGATTCTAGAACTGGAAAGAATTGGGATCTTGTGGAAATTACTTTTTAAAAGCCCGCACAAATAAAGCACCTTTAGTTAGCCTATTTCTTCCTTCTAAGCCAAAACATCCGCTCAGAGAATACTAATACCACCTGTTGCAGGTGGAGTGATTAAATTGGTGCCAAATTAATCGTAGCCAGATGTCCCTGTGTCCTGTGTTTCTGATCAGCTGGGTACTTCTGAAAATTCAGGGGATGAGGTGGTATTTAGGCTGGGTAGAATTTGTTGTAATGAATGCATGTACTTAGGAAAGTAACACAGAAAGCTGTTATAAGAGATACATCAAAATCTTCTCCCAAATTAGGCCGAAAAAGAGTGTGAAAAATAAGCCTAATAGATACATAAAGCTGATGCAATGCAGATGAAAATTTTAAACTGAAAAACACAGACATGATGTGACAGATACATCTGAGAAATTTGCATTAATCTAATTGTTTTTGCTGAAAAGAAATGAGCAACAAAAGCTCTTTAAGTCACACTAAAAAATCTTGCATCAGTTTTGATCTTGATTTTTTTTTTTAGGTACACTGAAATATTTTAAGTATTTTTTAAAGTTGACCAAAAGCAAGCAATCTCTTAATTTCTACTACATTCAATGTACCATTCATTTAGTCAAGGTTTTATTTTGAAACAAGCAATCTTTTGACCTTTGCAGTGTAAATGTATGCTTTTACAATCTGTAGCATACATCTAGGTTTCCAGTTGTAATGTAATAAAAAATAACGTTCAATGAAAGTAAACATATTGAGTTGTGATAGCTCAAATTTGTGAATGTATTTACTGTCAATATTTCGCTTTAATCACTGGCAATAGAAAACAGAAAGAGTTCCATTTTAGTATGGTATTTATATGCCATCACATTTCTTTTGTTCTTTGTATAAGACATTGACTGAACTTGGTTTGCTCATGTTTACAGCAGAACACACGGTGATATTTATTCACCAGTTAATTAGTTGTCTTTCATTGGTCCGTATTTTCTCCTTCTGTTATGGTAGTTATAAGAGGATTTCTAGCCCGCCAGCGCTTGCTACAGAAAATGAGCACCAAACAGCAAGAGGTCACCTCCATCAAAAGCTTCTTGCAGAATGCAGAGGATATGGGACTGAAAACATATGATGCCTTGGTCATTCAAAATGCTTCTGACATTGCTCGGGAAAACGACCGGCTCCGCAACGAGATGAATGCTGCTTACCACAGGGAAAAGTTAGAGACTAGAAACAGACCAGAAGAAGGCCATAAAAGGTAAGATGAGGAAACAACTACCATGAAGAATTAAAGTGTTTCTTCAGTTTTAGTGATTTCCTTTCCTGCTTCGAAAGTCATAGAAATGACCGAGGAATTGCAAGAGGATCCTCAAGTATATACTCAGCCCATATCAGAGTTAGGCCCTATTTGTTTTCTGTATATCAGATATTTAAGTCCAGAAACTTAAGGACAGCCCTAATAACCTATTCAGGGGACACTGAGCTTTACAGGAACTTATTCAAGTCTCTGAGGCATTTATTTTTTACAGAAATAGGTTTTAGTTCTATGATAAATAGATTATAGTTGAATTTTCATAAAACCAACCAAACAAAAGATAATTTCCTCTAACTTAAGATTCCAGCATTGGGAAATTGCTAAGGTAGTGAAAAACAGCTAGGAAGGCATTAAAATACAATGAAGTCCAGACTAAGAAAACCTGATTATGCACTGAACTAGGTAGGTTGATTGTGAAGAGGATCCTTTCCTCTCACTTAAAAATAAGAAATTTATTTTTGTTTAACTCTCATCAGAGTTTCCAGGAGCACCTGTTTTACAAATCCAGCAAATGCTGGAGAGCCTTTCTCTAGGAACGGAGTCTTTTCTCTCAGACAGCTGAAGGAGCAGAGGTAGCATTTGCAGTTAATAGGTATGTGTCTATAGCAGGAACGTGTCCATAACTTGCTGGACATATAAATGTTTATTTTTCCATAGAAACTTAATTTTCATCCAGAACAACTCCCTTTGCTTTCATTGCTTTTGTCAGTGACTTTTATTAAAGTGAAAATGGCAGTGCATCTGCTTAATTAGCTCCAAATATCCCAGTGATTACATATTGGAGGAAATGCCTTTGTAGGAAAGACTGTAATTAAACATTACAGTGAAAACAAATTATCCATTGAGCACCATGCTTTCATCTTTAGCTATTTTATTTACTACATGGGCAGCTGGCTATATCCTGTGCATGAATTCCAGCTCTGCTGGTGATTTGCCATGCAGAAATACAATTTAAAAAAACAAATGCTCTGGGATTTGTTTGTAAAATGACGGTATAGACATCTTCTGTCTAATACATTACCTTTCTAAGTTAAAAGGTTTTCAATGTTTTGATATTTGGAGGAATAAAATACTGAAGAATTTTTGTTAAAAGTCAGTTTCTTGGAGGCAGCTGATAAACATAATTTCTCAATATGTGTTGAAATAGCAAAAAGAAAGGAAAAAATGGAAGAAGTAAACCTCCAAAACTGATTGAAATAACTAAACATAATGTCATAATTAATATTATTTAAATGATAACTAATAATTAATCTTAAACAGGAAGATACATAGATAACTGGGTGGGATTGTTCAAGCAGCCAATGTAGCTGGTTTAAAAAGGTCATCTAATATTTTAAAGATCTGCATTATCTAAATAGAATTTATAGTTGCCTTTTTAGAAGGTAATGATAAAGGCTCAGCATTTGCTGCCTCAGTAGCTTTCTATTAAAATGGATTTCCCAGAAATTATCATTCAGATTGAAAACCCAGCTTTTGATTGTGTGTAACAATCAAAGTGTGAACAATTCATTCAGTAAACGTCTGATCAACAATATGAAACTGCTTAAGGAAGGCTGCATTTGTGTGGAAAAAGGGCCAGAGTCCCGATTTATCATGAAACAGGAAATGGAAGAAAGGTAGCAGCTTGATCTGGGTTTGTTTGTCAGAAGATTACTACACACATCCCCCCGCCACAGCAGGGGAGTTGTGAGATTGTTTACCAAAAAGCTGTTGTTATGTTTGCATGAACAGGTTCATTGTTATCACTTGAATAATGCATCTGGGCCTCTCTTCTGTGTTTTCAGAGCCGAAGACAAGGGTGGGAAGGTCTCGGAGGACAGCTTTGCTGGCTGTCGAACGCCTAAGCACTTTCATTCCAGCTCTGTCCCTGTCCCCATGGCAGTGGATGGCTTGGTACATTCTGCGGCTGGGTCATCCATCAGATCCCCCTCCCTGCACTCTGTGTTCAGCATGGACGACAGCAGTAGCCTGCCATCACCAAGGAAACAGCCTCCTCCCAAACCAAAGAGGGACCCCAACACACGACTGAGCGCTTCGTACGAGGCTGTTAGTGCTTGCTTGTCGGCAGCTTCTAAGGAAACCGCTAATGAAGGTTAGGCATAAAGGGAGAAACAGTCGCAAATGCTGCTCTAGGTTATTGATTTATTCTTTTCACTTTGATCCTTTTAAACACACTCAAGTGCCTTTGAAAAGTCCAGCGTCCCTGAAATATTTTCGTGGCAGTAAATAAAATTAGTCAATTTGTCATTTGTTTCCAAATCAGCAAATCATACTCATGTGTTCTAATTGCCTAGTTTGTCAACAACCAAAACCTATTTGCAGAACTCCCTCCAGAGACAAATGATCTGTCAACTTAGAGCTATTCTACCCCACTGACCGTTTTATTTCGCCTTTTAAACTGAATGTTAGACTGTCTTGCATCACTAAAACAGAATGCTCGAATCTTGAATTTCACCAAGTTAAACATTAAACGGTCTACTTTTTCTCTACGTTCACATGAATAACTTATACATTCAGTGGTTTATGTTTGTGCCATAATTTGCTTACAGTGATTTTTTTGTTTAGAAGGAAAGCGCTATGAAAGACCCAAAATGTCTCAATGCATTATAGTGCATTTAGAATGATTTTCATTTCAGTTGTTCTGTTCTCCTTCACTGTTGGAATGAAAGAGTAGAAGATGAAGGGAAGGAATGCATTTTGCTTTTCCTTCATAAGGTTAACTTGTCACGCTTTGTGTAAAGGATCATCTAGACTTATCAGGGAAGATCCTTCAGGTGGGGTTTAAAGCTATGCATAACTGTTCTCCAATCCTGCATACAATGCATGGAAACCTTTGCTGCTCCCTCTTGCAAAATGAGGGAGAAGCCACGAGGTTTCTCATGGCCAGTTCATTAGATGCAAGTCCATTTTTCTTAACCTCTTCCTTACTCGTTCAAGCTCTGTATAAGGAGAGATGAAGTGGGTCCAATATACTTTTAAACCAGTATGGTTTGAGGACCTCTGTAGTGGTTTTGGCATTCTGTGCCCAGCTCTGCAAGAGATGATTGATTTAACCAAAAAGCTCTAGCAGAGTTTTTTGAAAGAATGACAATTTATATGTATGTGTGCTCTTAACTCTAATGCTTGTATACACTCAAAAAACAACTTTGGAGTTCATCTCATATGGATGAAACAGTAGGGCCAGTTTCCCTGCCGTATACTCATTTTCCAAGAATTATGTCAGTTTTCTGAGTCTTTGTCCAAAACCAGCTCTGATTTCCACTATCTAATTTTGATCTTAAAAGACCCATCCCTTAGGTACCCAGTCTCTCCATTACATACGTGCCTGGAGGCTGTGAAAAGACATCTAGTTTAGTTAACTGTGTACTCCATTGGGGAATTGCCCTTAGGCACTTGGATTCCCTAACTTTATAAATTATTTCCTCACCCGCAGTAGAGAAGAAGAGAGATAAGCATAGAAAAGAAGAAGAGATAGGCATAATATCTGCCTATGACTAGAGTTTTATAGATAGTACACAAAAGGGTGTCAAAGTAGCATGATGCTGAAACTCCTCGTTAAAAGCATACCCCTCTCCCTTGAGGCAAGAAGAATAACAAGCATATATTTCCATGTATTACAGCTCTTACAGTGAACATTTGGATTCAAAAGATACCTCCTCAGGTGTTAGTTCTCATCTTTTAGTGACAGTAGATATTACCAAAGCAAATGATGTGCCCAGGTAGCAAAGGCTTGTGGTTTGGAAGCTGAAAGTACTGCATTTTATTCCTTGGAATATTTATACTTTTGACTGAATCCCTGTGTTTGTAACTGCTGCTCATTGTAAAACTGTATGGGCAACATTTGAAGGCTTAAAGTACTAGACTTGTGTAAGAAAAAAATTACTTGTATCTGTTAATAACACAGACCTTTTCCACTTTTCTAGTACTGACCCGTCCAAGGCCACACAGTGATGACTATAGCACCATGAAAAAAATACCTCCCAGAAAACCAAAACGAAGTCCCAATACGAAACTTAGTGGCTCTTACGAAGAAATACCTGGCCAAAAGCCTGGGGATGTAAAACAGGCAAGCACAGTAGCTAAACCAGGTGGCTATGACGCTGTGACAGTACAGAGAGCAGCTTCTACTGATGGGCCGCAACATGGTGTGTTGAGTCTCTATATGTCACAAGAAGAGGAGGAAAATGAGCCTGTCTATATTGAAATGGTAGGGAATGCAATGAAAAGCAGTTCTGCTGAAGCACAAAGTCCAGAACAAGGAGAGTCTGTATATGAAGAAATGAAGTATTTTTTACCAGAAGAAGGAAGCAACAGTAATGGAATAATTCCAGTAGTGACTGGATCTCCTCCTCTGTTGTCTGAAAGCAAAAAAAATGTTAATGTTGAAGATGGAACATTGGATGGAAACAGTCAAGCAGCTTTGATCTATAAAGACTCATGTGACATTCCAGCCCCTTTCCCTAACTTGCTCCCCCACAGACCACCGCTTCTTGTATTTCCTCCAACCCCCGTCACATGTTCACCTGCTTCCGATGAATCACCTCTAACACCACTAGAAGTCAAAAAGCTTCCTGTCTTGGAAACCAACCTAAAATACCCCATGCAGTCAGAAGGCTCGAGTCCATTATCACCACAGTACTCCAAAAGCCAGAAAGGAGAAAATGAAAGACCAGCATCTCCAGGCTTGGTTGTGTTCAATGTTTCCAGCAAAGTGACTCCTCCTTCCACACCACCTCCTCCTCTCCCACCACCCCCTCCTCCTGTACCACCTATTTCCTACCGGGCTTCCACGCATTTTGCATTTCCTCCAGACGCTTGCGCCAGTTTTCTGATTAATACAGGGAAAACAGGTACAAACTCAGATCTGTCAAAAGTACCTCAGAGACCAAATCCTGCTCAGCTTGGATGCTCATCTTCTCCATACTCCAAACTGCCTTACTCCCCAAAGGTGGCAAGAGCAGATCACAGGAAACTGAACTCAAATTCATCTTCATTTCCATACAGCCCTACAAACTCAAGGTCATTGACCAGTCCCCTTGATGAGTTAACTAGCTTGTTCAACTCAGGACGGAGTGTGCTACGAAAATCTGCAGCAGGACGTAAGATCAGGGAGCCAGAAGGTAAGACAGATCTATGTGCTTCTGTATAGTGTATTTCTTCTCTGTGCTTCTGTATAGTGTATTTCTTCTGCACCAAAACTTTCTTATGTGGAAGCTGATAGAGCAAGTAAAAACACAAAACAAAACCCTTTTTTAAAAAAAAAAAAAAAAAATAAAGGTCTGTTGTAGTCATAAGAAACACATAGAGAAAATACAATGCATATAAAAATTATAGGTCTTCAGCTTTTCTCTGAGATGTCAACTTTTCTTTTACCAAAATGTTTGTATGACACGAATTTAAATGGATTGTTTATAACATTCCAACAGTTTCAGTAAAATAAACACAGATGTTACATCATGGGAAAATGAGTTTATGGTATCAGTCTGTAGATTCTCCTTGTCATAGGAGGAGATCAGGTTGGTCAA
>KL273139.1:31496-76753 GCA_000699545.1 Podiceps cristatus | reverse complement strand
CTCTCTCCGTTTCTCTTCCTCACCCCACCGGCGAGGGGAAGGGTGGGGTGAGCAAGCGGCTGCGTGGTCCGGTTACCATTTGGGGTTAAACCACAACACTTTTTTAATTCTATCAGGAGAATAATCTTATTTCTGTGCCTAGCACTAGGTTACATCTACTATGTGTTATGTTCACAGTTCAGCTACAGACTGTCCAGAAGGCTTAGAATAATACAGAGCTTAATTAACTCAGTTTATGCAGTTTATTGCAGAGAAAGTTAAATGTTTCATGTTACTTGCTCTTGATAGGTATCAAGCTATGGACAAGACAGCTTTTATAGAGCTGAAAGTAATCAAAATAATGAAACATATTCCTAAAACCCAGTGAATTTGCTTGGAGCCTTACTTTTAATAATGGTATTTACTTATAATAATGGTACTTACTTCATAATAGTTTATGGAAGTGCATCAGGGGAAGTTCAGATTGGACATTAGGAAAAAGTTCTTCACTGAGAAGGTGGTTGGTCGCTGGAACAGGCTTCCCAGGGAAGTGATTACAGCACGAAGCCTGTCAGAGTTCAGGGAGCGTCTGGACAGTGCTCTTAGTCACTGGGCTTAGTTTTAGGCTGTCCTGCAAGGAGCAGGGAGTTGGGCTTTATAGTTCTTATGGGTGCTTTCCAGCTGGAGATATTCTATGACTTATATGCTGTGCATTTAACACGCATTTTCATTTAGCTTTCTGGAAAAATAGTATGACATATATCAGAGAAATGCTGGTCATGATTCCTTCTGGCATTGACTAATGAGGCATCTGGGTTTTGTAGCGAGTACTATCAAACATTATGTGCCTGGGCTTTGGGCAGTTGCCTACAGAGGACTAGAACATTCTTCCCCTGATTGCACTTTTTTGAAGCGGTACTTCTCAACGTGCAAGGAGCTCAGGATTCAACTGAAGGAAGAATGAACAGGGAGACAGGCAGAAATGCCAACTGCTTGCAAGTGAAATGCATTCTAAATTGCTCTAAAAGAAAAGTTACTTTTTTGATTGCTCTGAAGTGCACAGAGCGGGCTCCAGAGGGGAAAAAACAAGTGATACTTTTGTTAGATGCCTGTCTCATTTGAAATGCTGATCACTACAAGTGGAGTCAAGAAGAAATTTTCTTTTGCATCAGACTGGTGGGAATGTGGTGTTCTGGTTTTTTTTGTGTTTTTTTTTTTTTTTTGTTTGTTTGTTTTTCTTGTTTTCTGTGTTAAATTCTATATGGATTACTTTCTAGAAGTTTCTGACATGACACTACACATTTCCTTACTGTTATAGCATAATGCTGGTTTATTTTTAATGTGAATCATAGAATTGTTTAGGTCAAAAGAGACCTTTAAGATCATGGAGTCCAGCTGTTAACCTGACACTGCCAAGTCCACCACTAAACCATGTCCCTAAGCATCATGGTACCATGTCACTTATTCCATGGTCCCACAGACAGCTGTATGGAAATGAGGAAGAAATACAGGGGTATAAATGAGTAGCTGAAATGAAGGTGATAGAAGTGCATCTTCAATCTCTCCGTCTTTGAGCACATGGTTTAGCTTCTTTGGGCCTAAAGTAGTCTTATTTTAGTGTCTTTAAAAGTGCCTGGATGAAATACAATGGCCTGCAGTACGCAGGGAATATATTGCATGATCTAATTGTTCTTTCTAGATATAAACCTCATGAGACTCCATAGAGGGGATAGTTAATCTGGACCTTACCTTCTCCCTTAGGCTGTAAGTTTCTATGTTGGGAAGGACAGTTTAAGGAGTTTCCTCCTCACTCTCTTTTGTCCATTACTGCCCTCTTTGCTATCACCATACAATTTTGTTTGTTGGCCTATACAGGTTTGTTGGTTGTAGCAGGGTGGGAGGCATTAAAAGAGTAGGAGGACGTTCTCAGTCTGGGTAGCGTGGAGGTGTTATCCTTGAGAAAGGATAGCTGCTAGTTGCTCTGTGTTGTCAAGAAGTGTCCCAAAGAAAACTGATTGAAGAGTGAGGCAAGATGTATGATCCCAGTTAATCTTTTTCACACTTACTCAGAGCCCTAAGATATACTGGGTTGGAGGGAATGCAGGGTAAGTTGGGAAAGGAAGAGGGAAATCTTAAGGGAAGGGGGAATGAATCCCAGTTTTAGACTGCTGCCCAAAGGGTAGATGTACAGGGCCATGTGTGTCTGTGACCATGGGGCTGATTATAAGAATTCCCTTTTCTGCCTCAGAGTTGTTTCAGAAGCTCAGGTTTAATTTACAAATGTTTCTAATTCTTGCATTTGCAGAGCATTCCTCAATATATCCACAAAGCATCAATGGATGCACTTCAATATAGATTTAAATTGTATGTCTAAGAAGTGTGGATCTCAGAAATTGGGTAATCTTCCTTTCTGGATCCTGTGAATTCAGCATGCTGTTGCAAAGAAACAACAAATTTTTGCATCTTTTCTATCTCTTGGCCTAGGGATCTGACCGCTAGAGGGAATGAACTGGATTTAGTGTGTGCTCTCTGAAGGATTTGTGGGGTGATTCAGGGTTGAATGGCTGCCTTGAAGATCAGAGTTCCTGTTTGAAAACACAGTCATTATGGGGAAGAAAAAGAACTTGACAAAGGAGATCAGTTTGAAAATGAACAGTACGTCAGACCTAGTGACTTGGGAAAGTGAGTTATGCAGGCTATATGCAAGATCTGCCTATTGTATATGGGGAGAAGATGGTTAAGCTGATTTTATTGAGTAGCATCATGGTCCAGAGAACAGGTGAGAGTATAATGAAAATTAGCCATCAGAAATAAGGGTTGAATAGAGAATTGATTCTCAGGTGCAGCCAGGTGCAATATCTCAGTTGCAGTTAATTAATTTTAATATAAAAACAGCACAGAAAGCAGTCTTGAGATGGCATGTGTCATACAAAGGCACATCCTTTCCTGGTGAAGATTGCAAAGTTTGTCTGAAGTTGATGGTTCCAACTTACTCTGAGTTCTGCCCTTGATGATTATGCCTTGTAGCCCTTGGGTTGAGGCTGGAGTAGGGTAAATGATTAAGCTTCTCTTTTCAGTTTTCACACTAATAATTTGTGATGAATTTTGAAGGTGTGAATCCAAAGTACATATTAGTTTCCCTCTTCTTAATTTTCAATAGGCATCAATCACTGAAGATCTCAGAGCCATTGTTTTGAGGGTTAGACAGAGGAGAGTCAGTCACTGTGTGTACTTGTGGTGTGCATACAGTGGTATTTATGTGCATTTACTGTTAAGCTGGATGGTTTATATAGCATATAAACAGTGATGCTGGTAACTAATAAAAATCAAGTAATAGTATTGATGTATAGAAGTTAAGAGGTGTGGAATAACTGTGGATTACACTAGATTCAGTAGAAGGAAGGCAATAGTTTTTCCTTCTTTACTTACTGTTCTCTTTTTCTTGTGGGTTTCCCCAAAACACAGTTTGTTGATGGTGAACAATTTGGAAAGATGAATTAATATTTTTGCCTATATCTAAATGAGTATTGAATAAAAATTCAGATAGTTCCATTTAAGGCAAAGCCTTGGGAAGAGACAAAATAGACTTTCCTTGGTTATCTTGGGAAACACAAATATGTTATTTCAGCAGAATAAATCTTGCATGGTATAGGAAAGCTGTAAGAAATGGAAAAATGTGAAAAAGAAGTGTGTCTGCCACCTTGAAATGAACTTTTGTTGCTGACTTTGTGCGAATCACCTCTAGGTTATAACCAGTCAGCCTGCTTGCCTCTTGTTCTACTTCTCATCTCATAATGCTACTAGTATTATTTGTAAATGGATTCCTGTAGCTTTAGAATACATTCATATTATCACAGTTAAATATAGTTTGTCTATACCTACAAGGTAGTAATCTGCTTAGGGTTCTGGTTCTCTTCATATTGTCTTTAACAATGCTAAGCTGGTGCTGGCATTTAGTCAGTAACCAACATCAGTTCATATGACAACTTCCTCAGGGTAAATGATACCCGAGTAACAAACACTACAAGGTCTAAACCAGCTTTTTTTTCCCTCAGTCTGACTTTGAGTTCTTCCTTGAAAAGACAGTGCTGCTCATTTTTTTTTTTTTTTTATGTACCTATTGGAGATATTTCTGTAACTGAAACGCTTTCTAGCTTGCCATGGAACTACCTCTCATCATGCATCACAACCTCATTAGCACCAGCCAAAAACCTGAATTGTGCTAGGCCTGATTCTTATTTACATTAAGATCCTTACAAGTCTTTCTGGGTAGATAAAGAGCTTTTATACAGTATGTAAATAACATATATGTTCACTTAAAAGCTCCTATGAGTGTACAGAGATTTGCACAAGCTTTAAGCATGTTATACACTGACAGAATTCAATGTAAATGAGCTCTTGATATAAACAAGAATCAATACCCTTCTCTCCTGTTCCTAACATATCCATTATGTTGGAGATAATTGGTGGTTTTACTTGAAGAAATGCATACATGTTTTTTTCATTTTCCTTAGAAAGTTTAACTGCAAAAGATGCAGATGACTGTCTTTCCTTTTGTATGCCATCCTCCTTATTCCACTGCAGTTGAGACATAGAAATGATGCTGTGAGATAAAACTAAATTGTGTGGGCAGAAGAAAAAGGATCTGAAAAAAGCTTTTCTTCCCTGTGGAGCAGTGAGAGACTGACCTCATGTGGTGTGAAACCAAAGTTGCCAGGGGAAATACAAGGATAAAACTCTGAATAAATGGAATACATTTGAAAAATTAATTTTCCTCGTGCATTTCTGATTTTTGCTGGATGCTGCGCTACTTACATTTGAATAATACTAGTTTGGATAGTTTGTAATGTGATTGCTGATAAGAAGTTGACCAGTGTATGTATTCCCAAAGACTTTTTTCATGTCCTGAAAGGGTTGCTCTAACAAGCTGACCCCAAGACAGCAGCCTAGGAGCTGAGGCCCAATTATCCTGGCTGCTGCCTGTGCATGATTTTAATTGAAATGAGTAGGAGTTTCATGTGACCAAGTGACAGGATAATCAGTCTTGGTTTCTAAGCCTTTCCTGGCACTTCCCCAGCAGCATGCTCACTCTGTGCCTTCACAGCCTTTCTCTGTAAAATGAAGACAGTGGTTAGGAGAATTATGAAGTGATACCATGTGGAATGGGAAGGGTGTTCCTGTATATTTTTTACAAGGACGAATAGTACTAATTCTGGAGACTTCTGAGTCAATTTTGTTGGCCTGATTCATCGGTATGTATGGAAAAATCCAGGTATATGGATAAGAAAAGGAGGTTCTGTTATTTTGAAAAGTCTCCTTTTCAAATAAATAACATGCATTTTATTTTAAAGGATTTAGGCTATATTGTGGCTTATGGACTGTCAAAGGAAAATCTGTTTAAAAATTCTTTGGGCAATTCAGGTGAACTTTGAAAACTCTGTCCCCATCCTGCAAAAGCTTCTCTGTATGCTTAATTTTACTCTTTCTATACTTTATGTTGATTTAAATATCAAAAATAACAGAGACCTGCAGTATTTTCTACAAGTACTGAGTTCTATGTGACACAGCTTCCATTTTCTTCTTTACAGATCCTCTTGGAGCCAGGGGTGATTCAGGATGTCCTAGCAGCTGGGAGTCATTTGCAGCTGCTGGAGCTTCTCAGTTTATGTTCTCACTATCTCATTCAGGTGAGGCTTGTCTGCCTGGTTATTGGACATTTCTGTTTGGTAAAATTTTGTTTCAAGCCTAATTTCGGTGGGAGATTATTAGTATGATAGCTGGTGTAACCTAAATGGCAATACTCTGGATCTCAGAAGACCTGAATTTGAGTGTAATGTGGATCTCAATTTGTGGTAGGTGCTTTCTTCTTCCATCTGTTTTGTCTATTTCAGTCCTGAAAAGAAGGATGGTGCGTGGATTAGTATCAGCACATGGGAATTTGATTGAGAATTTGCTTTTTCCTGCCTCAGTTTACTGAAAGTTAAATATTTCCCCATTGTGATCATGAATATTGTGAAGCCTTCAGATGCATGTGTTCACAACAGAATAATGGTGCATATTCCAGGGCTCTACTACCTCTCATTGAAGTGCTAGGACTTATTACAATGGCACCTTATTATCAACTGGTGTTGTGCTCATAATGCTAATAATAATATCAAAATTAGGGCTGTCATTATGAAGCAAAAAATCTGAATCCAGTAAAATATTTTTCTGTGCTTGGCTTGTGTAGGAGATGGCTCACGATGGTAGCAAGAACATAGCTTTGATGTGTATTTATGAAGAGCCTTATAAAAAAATGGCAATAGCAGTTCTACAGAACTGTTTATTTTTTGTAATTTTCTGGTACTGTTTTTTAAATAGGGTGCATTGGCTGTATCTGTGCAACAGTTGGGCACATCAGCACTATCCTCTCCATATGCAGTTTCCAACAGTATAGCTGCCCCTGAACAGTCTGAGTGTGCTCGGCAGCCTTGAGCTGCTGAGTACCATAGGCATGTAGGTTCTCATGTTAAGCGCCTCAGGATGTATTTGAAGGCCCTGTGTCTTATGGAGGAAGAGTCTGGTTTTTGAGTGTTAGCCTTAGGGAAGCCTTCAAAGTGTGTGTTCAGACAATAATGTAGTATTAATTTGTGCATTATAAATTGCTTAGAAAGTTAAAGTAGCTGGTAGAGTACTGCAGTTTGTATCAGTTTCATCTTTAGGAATGTAAGAAAGGATTTAATTTTTCTGAGAAGATAGACATGGAATGTAATGGGAAAGATGATCAGTTTGAGAAATAAGAAATGTGAGATGCCAAATAAGCCACAAAATCATTTGGCCTAACAGTTGTCAGGCAGGCATGGCAAAGGGGTTACTGTAATGAGAAAGAACATACAAGTCTAACGCTGAAAGTCAAACAGTATATTTAATGCCTCCCTAAAAAATCAGTCAGTGTGAGCGTGTTCCTGCTGCTTACATGCTCTTTGTCAGAAATTGAACCAAAGAGACCATTGCAACAAAGAAGCTAGGGGAAATTTGAAAGAGCGGGGAAGAAGCTGAGTATTGTCGTGCTGGTGAGGTACGGACATGATAGGACTGTAGGAAAGGAACAAGTATGTGCCCAGTGTAAGTCCTTGTACTGACTTCTTCCAGGACCTGTGTTGAGTAGCCTCTGGTATTTGTAGCTCTTCCCTCGGCACCATCTTAATACTTTTTTATTCTGAGGTCACTGCAGTGGAAAGACAACTGTAAATTTAGCAGTGCTTTGGATCTTGTCCTTGATGTGCAAGCCATAGTAAAGTATTTAGGAAGAGATTTCTAATGAATTAAAAAGCCCAAAACAAAACAGAAAACCACAAAACCACACCACCTGCAAAAATACAAACCAACCAAAAAACCCAAACAAACCCGTGTGAGCAAACATTGCTGCCAAATTACTCTGTAATTGACAGACCAGTAAAAGTTCTGTGGAGGTGATGGTCAGTATGCAGTTACTCAAATCATGTGAAAGAGTTCTGTGGTACTCTGACTGGTGTGCCAAGGTAGGGTGACTGGAGCTGCACTGGTGTAAAAAGGAAGTGGGACCCTGTGTCCAGGTTTACAGTGATGGAGGTAGGGGATGAAAGGGAGGGAGTAAGGAGGAGAATGTGTTGGGAGACAGAGAGCAGGGCTAGTTCTGTAAAGGTTTTTTGAATCAGGGACTCATTGTCAAGTTTTGAATCTGCATGAACATCTGTTGGGATGACTGTAGCTTACATCATGTCAGGCTTCAGCCTATGTTTTACTCTTATTACAGTATTTTTTTTACCAGGTTCACCCCAACAAGGTGTATCTGTAGACAGATTTGCAGTCAGAATAGATCACAGTAAGAATTTATCTGTCTTGTTTGTTCTGCAGAGTTGCAGTCTGAGCGAGTAATCAACCTTAAGTAGTTGTGTAAGCCTTTTTAGCAAAGGTCAACAAGGTACTGTGCATTAAGACTACAATATCTTTCAGAGTCCATATTATTTATATTGAATATCTGTTCATGTCCTACATACTATGGGGTGATTTTTAAAATATCTATTGGTTTATTTGAGTACTATCTAAAAAAAAAAAATATCAAAGTAGTTAAAGAAAGCTTCCTTAAAGCCCCTTATTGTTGCTGCAGTTGGTAACTGGGGTGTCATGTCACCCCACATGCTATGATACAGATGACGAGAAGAGAATAATGCTTGCCCTTTTTCTTCTTACTGATGAGTCTCAGTGCTGCGGAGTTCATTATTTACTGTACTAGTGAATTTCTTTCTTGCTGTTTTGAATTGTTCACATATCATGAATTTAGCTTAGTTTAGCATAAATTCAGGTCGTATGTGGGATCTAGCTGTCATTTATTGTTGTGTAATGATGACACACAGTTTTAACTTATGATTGTCTTTAATTGTTTGGATTAGACCAGGCTTTTCCTGTGTAAGAGTGCTGTTCTTATTGTTAGAGCTTGTTCCAGCTCTTCTCTTTCTCTAGATGTTCCAGGTTGTCAGTTTTTTGGAGCTCAATACATAGTTTTATCTCTTGTTGATACTTTTATCTGGGATGTGTAATTATTCCCTGGATTTTAGTGAGGATTTGTTTTGCTACAAATGCAATTAGCATGGCCCATACATGTATCTGTTCCAAGGCATATTTTTAGTCTGTGAGGTTCCAAAGAAGACTGTACAGGTCTAATTCATCTAATTTACCTTGTCAAAGATGATTTGCAGTGCACTGGGGGCAGATTCATTTCCAGCTAATGCTGACTTTTATATTCACTGATCTTTAAGGAATTTCCTCTGTTACCTCAGAATAAACAAGATGTTATTTTGACTGTAAGACAGATCCTCTTTCTTATAGATCAGCCAGCTTAGAGCATTTTAATTTGTTGATAAATATGAAAAGATTTCCGTAACAAATCATTTGAATCACGATCGTGGCATTTTTATGAGGAGTTTTTGATCAAAGGAAAGATACAAAAAAGGAGAGGAATATTCTTTTCCCCACCCCCAATTAGTTAATATCCATCTCCAGGATGTTTATGATAGCATGACACAATGGAGGTTTCTGACAGTACTGCTAGATTATGAAATGCATTTTGTCATCTATAAACTCCACATTATCAAATGTTCCATGGCATCTAATGTTGATTCCATTTTCTCATTGGAAAACTTGAGCATTTTGGATTGATAATTTACTAATTTTTATTTTAAAAGAATAGTAGATCATATTTTATCTACTTGCAAACAAGACAAATGCCCAAGCATTCCTTACTTTAGGTCTTAATTCCTGCTTTGTGTTGTGTAGACTTCTCCCGCTGCCTCAGCAGTGTCGTATCTTGAATTATGATTACTTCCCAGCCTTTGCTGTTCAGGGGTTTTCTTTTTAGCTTCACTTATAGAGGGGGACTTTTCTGAAGCATGCTGATGTATTTTATTGGAGATACATATACATTCATGAATCTCTGAGATCATAATGTCTGCATAATTCTCAGGTACTTTAAACATTAAAACAAGGCTTGAAATCTCACACATCTGTCTCAGCCTAAACAAACGCTAAGGCAACTTGATTGTTCTTAGCGGAATCGCTGCCACATAGGTGTGGGAAAGCTAAGCTGAAGACTTTTAGTTTTGTGTCTCTTGAATTGTGCTAAGGTCCATGATCACACACACAGCATTTGCTTGCAGAGTGCACATCGAGTTCTCTGACTTTTGTTTCCGGAGTTCCTCTTCCAGCTCTGAGGTTTTTCAAAGGAGGCTAAGGCAGAGAGCTGCAACCAACAGGTAGACTTTGTTAAAATATAATTGGAATGGTTTATGTCATTTCCCTTTTAAAAGTTTTAGCCTTTAGAGTTCCAGTGGACCATAACTGTCCTATTATGACATTGGAGAAGGCGAGAGAAAGCTAGTTGAAGACTTTAAATTTCATGGAGATGTGAGAATGGACTTCTTAAATGGAGCCGTAGAGAACATGGTGTTAGGTGGTGTGTTTGTGATGGCCTAATTTGCACTTTAAAGCTTGTAAATATTTTTAAGGGTACATGATGACTTTATTCTTATGCAAGAGAATAAATGTAAAAGGTTTATTCAGAACATAGAAATGTTTGTTTCATAAATGTGTCTGAGTTATGTAACTTATTGTAGATGTAAGAATTTTTGTCTTTTTCCTTTGTGTATTCAGTACCAAAGAGAGCCACAAACTGCAAATTATTTCAACAATCAAAGAGTCTTAATAAGGACGGAATACTATTGAGAATGAGTTTTTAATGGAATTTCCTTCTACTGATCAACATCAACTCAATATTGTTTGGGTATAGCTTTAGTAATCAGTTTTTCTGATCAGTGGATCAGAATCAGGTTGATTTCCACTGGCATTCACAGACCTGGGACATGAGATTGTGCATATTTAAAGTTAAGTGATTTTTCTGTATTTCTTGAAGTCCAGTATTACTGGTTTTAAGCAGAGTTCTCTGTACCTCCTGAGTTACATTAGGGTAATAGGGTGATGGGTGGAGTGAGGGGTTTAGAAATCGCAGAACTGTCCAAAGCAATACACTCATTTCTGGGAGGCAGGACATGACGTGATTGTTAACATTTACCCCTTTAACTTTCTGCTGCCAGATCAGGCACATTTTGTGAAGAACAAATTCAGTTTACATACTGGATAGTCTGGGACATCACTTGTGTTTATTGTTTGGACAGTTGCATATTTTCAATGCAGCCTTATTGGAAGTGGTGTTAGCTGAATACCTATTCAATGCTGAAAATTGTTTCCTATTCTCTCAGTAGCTAGGAGCAGCAAGTATAGTAAACATGAGCAGTGATCCTGATTGCCATTAAAGTTCCCCTGACTGTTAAAATTTGTCCTTGGTATCATAGATGGTTTTGTGTCAGGGAAAGTTAAAAGTTTCATGCCGATTTTCCCATTAGTTTTAACTGTGTGAAGTTCCTTGCTAACTGATAAATGTACAAGGTTACCTTTTAGAAACTGCATTACAGTTGATATAACTTAGCCATAGGTATATCTGCCCGCTTGCTACTGAGGTCAGTCATAGCTTCTTTAAACAGGGCTAATTTAAGCTGAAAGGAATGTTTTAGGTGAGTGATTAAAATGAGCCTGAAAAAAACACAACACTCTACAGCAGCAGTCAATTGGGATTTTCTTGGAGTCTCTTCTGTACTGTATGCTCTGGATTCTTGTATAGAAAAACAGACAGTGAGCAGGATCAGGCCTGGAATGCAAAAAATAGATTAATTTAATCAACTGGCAAATGATAAAATAAGACCGCCTGGAATAATTCTTGGTAATAATTGAAGCAGGCAAATTGTCTTGGGTAGGGGCATTTGATTTTTAACCTTCTACCCTAATGGTCAATCTAGGCTTATAAAACAAATTTTTTTCATGGTGTATGGGCACCTAATGATCTGGATCTTTGCTGCTTTTGATTCTAAACTATTTGAATGTGTGTATAGATTGAAATATGTTACTGTTTTTAAAAGGAATAAGCTACAAATGAATCTGCCTGTGGAATGAAAAGGGGTGTGCATGGTTTTACATATGTGGTGGGGCCAGAGCTTCAAAGCTGTTTATTTTTCTTAAACCCAAGTTGTCCATTTGGAACTGTGCCAACAACACAATCTCAACTTTCACTAAGATACACTCATTCAGAGATGAATTAATTCTTACACCAGAGATTGAGAGCATCACCTTTGTATTGCTAGAAGCCCCAGCTCAGTTGGGATTTTAGCTCCTGGGTTTTTCATATAGAGCAAATTAAACTACTGGAAAAAAAAATCTAAAGGTCATCTAGCAACCAAGGCTTACCTTCTTTTAACTAATACTGAGTTTTTAATCTAAGTACACACACACACGGACTCTCCACCCGCTACCCCAGCCCCTCCAGAATTTTTAAAGCTACCACCATCAAGCTTGAGTCCACCAACTTTATCCCATGGTAGAAAGAGTGACCTTCCCATACCAAGAATATAAAGTGGACAGAAATAATATTGTCTCGCATTTCACTGGTTTTCAGTGTTATGTGACCAGTAGTTGCTGTGCTAGTTGCCTGTTTTTTGAAGGAGCATATTTTGTCAGCAGTTGAGTCATTGAGCTATTGGCAGTCGTTAGGAAAGCTCTTGTAAAAAGCTCAAAAACAACTTGTGGAATTTCTCTATTTAACATACAGACACATTACAGAGATATAGATTTATAGATATGAAACCTGAATGCAGTACTGAGGATTCCAACTTAGAATGGGACTCAGGAACAAAATGGCGGTGGTGTTCTCCATTTTCAGTTGGCATCAGTGAGGAAAGTAAAAATGGTATACCCTGTCATTTTGAATCCCATTCTTACTATAATCCACTTGCTATTAGGTGCGATGTGACAGTGGATATTCTGCTCCTGAGGCGTTAGCTGTTAGAGGGTGCAACTGTGGTCAGGAACCTGCCGGCTTTGGGTGTGTGTGATCTGCTTTTCCTAATGAAGTAATAGTTGGCCAAGCTGAATTAGAACTGCTGATGGATGTGTCAAAAATGACGCTGGGTGGTCTGGGTGTAGTACTACTGGCAAGGTTAAAGCTCCCAAGCTGTCTAGCTAGACACGTCGCCAGTCTTCTGCATCAGCGTCACAGGAGAGGTCACAAGTTGGGAAGAGGCAGATACTGCTACGTCTTCCTCCTCTTTGCAATTTCTGTCAGGAAGGGAGAGCAGCTTTGGGGTGTGTTTTAAACAGGAGCAAAGCAGCTGTATTGCTTCCCTGTTTCCCTCCCTGTCCTTCTCATGTCTTTCTAGTCAATGTGGCCCCCTTACCTGACTTTTCTGCCCTTCAGCTCCAGAAAGATTCCTGCTTCTGGAATCTTTCTAGTATTTTTATAAAGCTGTAAACAGAGGCCGATGAATCCTAGAATGCTTAATGTACAACCTTCTTCGTTTTTATTGCCATCTGATCAATACTGATGTTTCACGTCCCGTGTCCCTCCTGCCTCTCGGTATCTTTAGCTTTTAGTTCTCCTTAACAACTGAGGCAGCTGGGATGCATGAAACCCCCCAGGTGGCATCACCTGTAACTGGGCAGTGCGGCCACCCGCTCTCTGCTGGTGTCCTCGGCGTCACGCCCGGGCAGCGCTCTGGGAGGCAAAGCTCTGATTGCAGGACATGAACCCCAAAAGCTGGACGGGAGTCGAAATCAGGCAGTCGGGGCCCTCCCTCCCTCCCTCCCTCCCTCCCCAGGCGTGGGCAGCAGGTGGCAGTGTGAGTCCGTAACAGTTTGAGCAGATAAATTCAAGCAAAAATCAGAAAAAATGAAAAGAAAAATTATTTATTTTTACTCCGTATTAGTCTTCTGACCTAATCAGTAAAAAAGTCATTATTCACACAACACTGGGCAATATGCATTGTAATTTTTAACAAATAATAGGAAACTGTTAATGTTTTCACAGGAAATACAGTTCTGTCTTGTGCAGCAATGGTCATTTATCACTGCACTTTGTGAAATCACTCATTTGTTCTAATTTGAATGTAAATGACTCTAAGGTTTTACAAATAAGGTGACAGACTCACATAAATGTAATTGCAGGGTTCATCTCTCTCTTTTTATATATCACTCATTAAGTTATGAATTAAATACATCGTATTAAACCAGGGGCATGTCCAATGATGATATTGTAATGGCAAATTACTCTATGCTATTAGAGGTGTATTTTTTATTCATGGACATTAATTTGTCATTAAGCGGCATTAGTTTAGCACTTTTATGTGGAAGACGTGACCTGAAAGAGGAGACTTACAGCTCTAATGTGAAAGAACAGGAATACAGGCACCAGATATACAGAGCTGCCTTTTTTTTTTTTTTTTTTTTTTTTTTTTTTTTTTTTTTTTTAACCTCCTGTAAAGAAGCAGGGGGACATTTCATTTAGATTTGCTTTGATCTAAAGCAATTTGAGTTGTGTTAAGCCATTATAGCAAAGGTATTTCTGAAACATGAAAATGGACTGGTTATAAAGTATTTACCAATATGGGAAAAGCCAGAATGCTAAGTACAAAATGGTGACTATAAATAATTTGTAACCTATGAACCTGAAGAGAACATTGGGCCTGAAGTCAGTTACAATCTGATTTTATCTCAGAAGTATCACTGTGGTGGGGAGTTAATTGTCCATCTTTCCTCTGTACTGGCTTAGCCAAAATAGAACTGTTTTTTTTTTTTTCTTAATTATGAAGTAAGTAGCTTTAACCTCCTCTATATTTTATATTTTTAAACACACTGTTATTTTCACAGGGATCAATTTAAAGTCTGAAATATAAAACAGGAGCAGAATCTTTCTTAAGAAAATGACTGAGAAAATGTATTATTTGATGGAATTTCAGAGGTGACTTGGCACTTGAAATATTAAACTGAGGAAAACAGTGAATTACTCGGTCTGTTCCATCTTTAAAAGATATTAAAAAGACCTTGTAAATTTTATTTTCATTTTACAGTCAGTTTAATAGAAGAGACTATCCTTTCAAAACTTTGCTTACTTAATGGTGGAGACGGACTGAAGTCATAAGGGTCCAAGCTAATACATCCCTTAGTTTGGCAGTAATTGGAATTTACTTTTCTCTAGACCATCTGCCATTAAAGGCAGGAAGTCTGAACTTGATATGAATCTGTGTAGTTGATTCCTTCCCCTCCGTTACATATTTTGTCTTTCTGATGGCTTAATCATTACCATTTGATACATCTATCTGAACTGCTCACAACACACTCAACCAGTGTGTTGTACTAGTTAAGAAGGGGGACTTATAATGAAAATGACCTAAGCCCAAAGTATACATAGGTAGTTTCAGCAATGGAGGTACCCCAAACTATCATCTAGTTTTAACTACTGTTAAATACTATTTCAGTACTTCAGAGAAACATTTTTCACTGAACCATTTTAGTTTGTAGGGGAGCACAAAGGAGGAAACAAGTTCCATGTAAGGCTGTTGATGTCTTCTAGTAGATCAGATCTCTCAGCAGCAGTAAATGAAACAGAATTTTAGCACATTCTATCATTTATAATATTTTGTTTGCATGACTGCATCAGAGTAGGCTTTTCCAGGAATCTTGCTTCAGAATTGTGATATAGACTAATTCTATTTAAAAGAAAACCTCCATTTCTGTCCTGGGTATTGAATAGGCCTTGAAACCAGGATGAATAAAAGTGTATGCATGCTGTCTTACTGAATCTTCAGCTGATATATAATCAGAGCTTTGAATGTTTAAAATTGTCCTCATTCATCTCACTAATTGTAAAAATTTTAGATACAAACCTAAAGATTAGCGTTATCAACAACTTTATTAACCGTCAATAATGTGCTGCATGTTACTCCAAACTGAAAAAGGTTTTTAACTTTATTCACTTATTTTCCTGTGTAATCTATTCTAAACATCTGTTTATTAATTTGGAGGAAGTTGCTGCTAAATTTCCCATCTGTTTCAACAGTCACAGAATTTGTGATTTCTACCACAGAGTGTGTGTAGCTCATAGGTGGCATTGGATCTTGAATGACTTAAACCAGGTCTCTTATTTGTGGCTCAACAGGAATTGAGCAGATAATATTGAATTGCCCCTACAGTAATTTTTGTAGGAGCTGTTGTGTCCTCTGGATTAGAGGGATAGTAATATATTGGCTGGACTTGCCTCGTAAACACTTTGACCTTTGTGAAAGTTTCCAAAGCCACTCAAAGGAGATTCTTTCTGAATTTCATTTCAGTGTTTTCTCCTTGTTTACCATAAGCCACATCTGTTCTAATTATAAATGCAAAAGGCCTTGAATTTCCATAGCATCTAAACACACCTGTTTATCATGGGGGAAATATTGTAGTAACCTCAGGTAGGATCAGCTCCCAAAACACATTGGGATTGGAATTCCCGCTGACTTGAAATGGCGTGCTGTGGACTTGGAGAAAGCTAGGGGCATAAGCCCAACGTTACATGCCAGGCCCAAAATCAATGTTTGCATGTGCTAGTATTTTGGTTTTGCGTGCCTCACGATATTTTTAATCATGTTTGCAGCATTACCATCTTCATGAGGAACTGAAGTATGCAGGGAGTATATGTATAGAGTGGTGATGTCGCTGATATTGAATGTTTAACTAAATACTTGAAAATATTTGACTACCTAGATAGATACTGTTGTGAATCTTAACTTGCATGTGTATTATACACCATCAGTAAAAAGTCCTAATCAAGTTCTGGGCTCATATAGCACCATTCAGCCCTGGACCAAAAGTTGAACAGACTGATGGAACTTCTTGAAAAGGAATGAAAGAAATAGTGAAAATGATCAGTATGTGTGGTGAATGCTTTGAGATGGCGGAAAACAACATTAGGTATGTGTAACCTTTGATAAACTGTTGTTAGTGTTTTGCTTTTAGGTGTGGTAGAAATCTTTGAAATTTTGATGTTTTAGCAACATTTCTTATTAAAATTTGTAAAGGACTAATATTCATGGCATTGCATGGAATAATCATTGACTAAAAACTTTTTCAGTAAGCTCTAGTTCATTTTTTTTAAAACAGTGACTGTTCTTGTTAGACTAGCTGCAGAAATACGTTGTTTTTGAAGTAACAGAGCTATGTCCCTCATCTAAATGCCCTTCCGATTTTTGGTTGAAGGGTGTCTGGTTTCTCTTCATTCTAATTGTGTTCAAAGGGGGAAACAGAGAGAGACCCTTCATATACTGCAGGATTTTGAGATACTGGCAAGCATCGTAGTTGTGAACACTTAGGAATTGGACCTACAATGATTTATTTTTCTTTTAAAGGTGGTGTCTTCAAGGTGAAATCCTGAAGCTAGTAAGAATTTCATCATTTGGTTATGTGTGTTAAATATATGATGCATTGATTAAATATTTTTCTCTTCTGTATTTCTGGGGGAAAAAAGCATTGGTGGTAAAGTACAGAATTCTAACCATTAGCTGTTTGAGGTTCGGGGTGGGGAGGATATTATTTTTTATTCTCGGTAAGAACTATTAGAAACTAAAATAAAAGTTGGGATCATCTTTGAAGGTTCATGCCTTCCTGATGCTTAGCACCTTCAATAGTGTGAACATTCACATGTTTTAGTTTTGGGAGGACTTGTGACTTGTTTAGTGCTACTGAAGGTCAGATGTAGGAAATGTCAAACTAGACATAAAGTCAAGGTCCATTTTTTACATATAGGCTCTGCCCTTTCTTCGTTTTCTGGTTTTGAGAGTCAGATTTATAACAATTTCTGACCAAGAGAGTGATAAGTGAATACTTAGTCAATAATGCTTAAAATATAAACAAATCCCCCCTGACCCTCACACATACTGAGTTTTTCTGGTGCTTCTAGAATTTTTTTAAATCTTTTACTTGTCTTCCTATATGTGGACTACTACTATCCCTTTTTATCCTATATAACTCCTGAAATGAGTTCTGATTATTATGTAGTAAACCTACTAATCAGCACAGCTCCTAGTCACAGGAAAGAGAGATGTTCTTTTCACTGCATAAATTTAGGGACAGAGTGTTGTAGAGGGTTTTATTTTACTGAGACATAATGCTTATACAAAACATGTTACAGACATTTTGCTGATATATTGAGCTGTATAAATAACTTTTAAATTGTGTTATGTTGGGGGTGGGGTGAGGAAGAAAAGAATTATCTAACTACTAGAGCACTGGAGTGGGTTCCAGGCATTTGAGGTTCTGTTTTTTGTATCTTCTACATCATGGGAAATCTTTTAAATTATTCTTCTGCTCCTCCTTTTTTCTCTGTAAAATAAGAATTTGCTTTGGTTTAGTGCTGTGAGCAAATAATTTCTTAGTGATTTTTGAGGTGAGGTCAGATACTGCAGGAGCATAGAAAAACCTGAACAAATAACAGGTTTCCAAATAAAATGTAAATGCTGCCTTTTTTATCATTCACATACTTATAATCAGGTTCTTTTAACTGCTGAGTACCCTCATATCTTCCTGCAGCTGCACCAAGTTTCTTGCTCTTCGGAGGAATGTGAAACAATATACCCTCAGAGGTCAAATTGTACAAACATTTATTTCTTTACCTGGACAGACAATTGGTAAAAAACTTGTTTTATTGCAGTCATTTCTTTTAATGCAGAGTTGCAAAATGTTTGTAATCACACGAAGGCAATGCAAACAGTCCTGTACTTCAAAGTCCAGTGACCAGGGTAACTTTGATCTTTCATCCCTGAGCCAGAAGCTATTTTCTCAAAATTTGGTCAAAACTTTTTTGCTTTCATATATTCTCTCCATTATATAAATATCTTTGCTCAAGATCAAATCCTCCAGGAGTTTTGCAAGGTTGGTTTTCCCGCCTATAGTATTTTCATATCCTTAAAGTGTGGACTTCAGAACTGGGACCAATATTTGAACAGTAGCCTTAAAAATGCAATGTTGAAGCAGCAAGAGGGATTTTCTTTTATTGGATGGTACTTGGTGTGCATTTTATGACATGAGCCTTCTTTTTTTTTTTTTTTTTTTTTATTTCTCCACTGTTCTGAGAACTGATGTTGCTATTTATGACCGTTTCTTAGTGTTTCCTGATGGCCTGTAAGTTTTGTTCCAAATAGAGCCTGGTATGTTTTCTATATCAGCCATGTTACTGATTCTCAGATTTTTTTTTTTTAACACGATCGCTTTGCCAGGAAAGCCAAACAGTACCCATATTCTGTCATTGTCATAATTTCTTACCCTACTGCTTTTGCAGGGTCTTCCTCAAACTCTGCAGGCAAAACTTACTGTTCTCTAATTGAATTAAACTGTTAACAGTATTGGACCAAGAATTAATGCCTTGACAACTTTGCTGGAAAAAGTTACACTTTATAACTTACAATTAATAACTTCATTTTGAGATGGTTATTGAACAAATCTTTCATCAATCTAAGATGCCTCCTACTAAATGTATGTAATATATGAAATATTCTAACACACATCTTTCTCTAATACTCCCTATGTTAAATTTGTCTCATTTTATTCTGCCAATATTTCTTGTAAACTTGGGAAAATGATCTCTTTTGAGGTTTCCAAAAAAAATAAGTTCCCCTTATCATATAAGTCAAATGTTAGTAGATAGCTGAGGTGATGTGATTCTTATGATTCATCAGGAACTACTGATTTCAGATGGGTGACTGATTCTACTTTGTCTATCAAAATTATACTCAGTATTGAGTTATCCTGCACTGGATTCAACCTTTCTGTAGACAGAGTATCATATGCTGCCTTAAAATTCTGAGAAAGTTTTGTTGCTTTGGGTTGTTAGCAAATATTTCTGAGATTCGAATTTGTCTGTGTTAATTAACCCATTATTCCACACATTTTAGACAGTTTGTTTCATTCTCTAGTGAGATTAGATGCCCAATTCACTGCAGTTACCCTTTTCCAATACTCCTTTTTTAAGTGCGTTTATTAGCTTTGTAATCCGTAAGCATTTGGTGGCAGCCTGTTGCCTGGGATTCTGAAGCAGAGACAGGTTTTTAAGAAAAGTGGTCCCTCGCTGGGTTTATTACAGAGCACACGTATACATCATTGAAATGTTCTAGAAATAAAATGTCATAAACCAATTCTGAAATAGAGTTGTTTGAATCATATTATATATCCCTTGTACATGAACACCTCCCCTATTCTTATTTATACCTAGAGTGTTAGCATTAGTTTATTGATAATTTTGGAATATGCTCCCTGTTTGTTCTTTAGTGCAACATCATGAATGTTGACTTTCTTTTTCTAATTATTGACTGTCCTGCTAATATCCATCTTCATCATTCTTCATTTACATTTATGCAGAGCAGTAGGGGGAACAATCACCCAGCCTCCTTGAGAAGCCACATCCTCTCTGGATGTTGTTGAAAAAAGCTGTGGGAAAGGGGAACCGCCAGGTGCCTTAATACCTCTACTAACAGATCTATCAGTAATATTATTTCCCCCCCCCCCCCTTTCATGCTGGTAATGGAGATGGGGACTAAGAGTAAAAATCACACTTTAACATACTGTGTATTAGAAATGTATTTTCTACTTGTATTTTCACTATGTTTGAAAGTTGTCATACTTTACATTGATTTAAAACTTTGTTTTTCAGAATATTAAGGGGATTTCCTTGCCTACTTTTGAAACAAATCTTAAGAAAATTATTTAAATATTTTTTCCCCCAATAAGTAACTGGTATATATCAAGACAACCAAGATCCGTTGCTCAAATACAGAAAGAAATTAAATAAGCAATTGGAAAATAATTTCTGAGCATCCTCTGTAGAATCTTCTGCATCTCAGTGGATAATACTCTATTTCCACTTGTAACATGTCATTATTTCTGTCCTGCATGGCAGACAGAAGGGCTGTTCCTGTGTCTTACTTGAGGACTAAGTTTACAGAGAATTTTCATATATTAAATCAGAGGTTGGCTTTGAGCTACTAATGTGATACCATCAAGAAAAAGGCAGTGTGAGTCTAGGATAGTTCATGCAAGGTAATTTATATAGCTAAGGAAGCATTAATGCTGGTGTGCAAGGTACTGCTGAAAAATCCTGAGTGCTGTGAAGAGTTTGCCCATGCAGAAGAGTAAATGAAGTCAAACTGGGAGAGGTATAGAAAAGGGCAGCTAAGATAATCAGGAAGGCCTGTTTCATGTGAGGAGATTAAGAGAGCTTGGCTTATTTAGTCTAGCAAAATGAGGGCTGAGGAGGAATATGATTGCTTTCTGTAAATATATCAAGGGAATAAATACTGGGGAAGGGGGGAGCTGGGAGAGACACAGTGCTGTTAAAACTAAAAGATAATGTTGGCACAGGAGCAAATATGTATTAAATTGTCTGAGTAAAGCTGTAAATTAGGAGATGGAGCCTCAAATTCAGCTGAACCTTCTCGTAATAGTAGTTGGGAGCAAGAACAGAGCTTTCTTAGTTTATGACAAAGGTGATTTTGTGAGCTTGTCTGGTATAGTAGGGGAATAGGCTTCCACTCCTGTGTTGTTACAGCCTTAAACTAATATTAGAGTCTGCAAAAGAATTGGAAACAATAGTATTGTACAGTCCTGTTTTTCTTTATTCTTCCTGTTGATGGTAATTATTTTTTAAGTTCTACTCCTGTGAACTGTAGGTTTCTCAAGGACAAAACTTGCTCTTTCTGGATTTGACAATATTAGCAAAAAAAAAAAAAGTAAACATTTACCATTAAAAGATTACTGATGGTTGATGGATTAGCCAAGTAGTTTTCAACTTTCCTCAAGCACTGTACTAACTCTCAAGAGTTAGCGAAAAAGATAAAGTAATAAAACATCTGTAAAGACTATGTACCAATAGTGATTTCTGCTGGAGTAAAGAATGCAGGATTATGCCATTCCTCATAACATACTTGAAGAAAAGACAAGCTCCCATAACTGGCAAAAACTGTAAACATTGATAAAGTCCTCCCTTTGGGTTGTACTATCTGAAATAGTATAAAAGGACCAGGTGACAGGTTAGATGATCTCCACGTTCCTTTTCATTCCTGTATTTTTATTTGTTAAATAATACTGATTGCTACAGTTACCTTGACAGGAATACCTGGCAAGATGTAAAGCCAGGTGAGATGTGAAGCCCTTCATTTGGGGAATTTCTGTGCCAGGTGCAATTTAAAAAAAATAATTAAAAAAATTTATAAAAAAAAATATCCCCCAGCAGCGTCTGTAGCAAGGGAAAGCAGCTATTGAAAACTCTGAAACATTGAAAACTGAACATTACCCGGGGTTGTTCCAATGGCACCATGAAACTGTGTAGTCTTAAATGTTTCATTATTATATTTCTTTCTGTGATACACATAATCATGTATGCAATATATAATAGGTAGGTATAATCAGGGTCACTTAAAATATTTAATTGGATTACTATTTGAAAGTATTGGTACTATTTAATAACTTGGATGAATCTGTCTGAGATTCTAGATGATGTTTACTCTTTCGGTTTTACTTTGAGTATCTGCATATGGCATGTTTCACTTTCAAAGACCACACATACGTCTCGTCTTGTGAGCAATCTGAGAACGTCATGTCTTTCCACTGTGCTTGTCAAGGTCATGGGCCTCCTCCATGCCTTGGAAGGGGGTGCTCACTAGCACCAGCCAGACTGAAACTGAAACTAAGCAGATGCAGGGAAACACTAAGTGAGAAGGGAAATGAATTCTTATGGGGAAGAGGGAAAATAATAGGGCTGAAATGTTTTGATATTGTTGCTCTTGTACTTAGCCCCAGACCTCCTTTGAAATAACAGCAAGGATGCAAAATAACTTGTCATGTTTAAAAGAGAAAATAAAAGCAAGAATTACGGGAAGTGTTGAGAAAGCAGTCATCTACCAGAAAAACTAATTTTATGAAATGAGTAATTTAAGAAGTCATCTTGTGCCTATAAATGCACCTACAGTCTGCACTGATCTTGTAATAAATATAAGCACAGTTTTTTACATTGCAAAATTCTGACTCAGCTGTTCTACTGTGACCAGGCTTCAGCAAAATGTCTTTCATGGTTCAACTGGATGGCATTGGTGTTTAGTGGAGGAAAACGTTGAATAAGGTCTCAAATACAGTTTTTGAAGGATTTTGTGCTTACGCTTAGTATCAAATAGTCATGTCTGTTGCTGTGCTGCTGAGTACATGCTTGGTCTGTTAGTTCTTAGGTAGCTGTGTGAGGTTTTTGCAGAACTAGATATAGGAAGGAAGAGCTAGAACCAACAGAACTGTATTTCTTTTCTCTTAAAATCGTGTTCATCCCTTTTGTTGTCAGATAAGTATATTTTTGCTACTAGAATTTTTCATTTTGTTACTGTCCTTATCTGTTTAGAGCCTGTCTTTGTTGTGATTTATGTCAAAGTTTTCTTCTGAATGGTGCAGCTGGTTCATAGCGTTTCACGTAGCAGAGAACCTGGAGGACTTGAGGCCAAGACCCTCTTGGGCCACCTGCTTGGTGGTGCTTATGCATTTTGAATAAACACGTCCCTGTCCAAGAGACCTCACATTTCCTTTTTTGCTTTAAAGAGGCTGAACCACTTTTAGGAAAAGGGGAAATAGTGTCAGCTGGCAACTCTTCTCTGTTACAGCAGCAGGGCTAGTCATTTAATACCTTGATTTATAACAGTGTTGTAATCTAAATAGGAAGCAGGTGGAGTTACAACTGGGTATGATACTTTGGATATTAATGGCTTGGCTTGGCAGTGGAATTCTAAAGCTGTATATACTTTTTCTGTCTTAATTATGCATTCATTAAAAGCTTTTATACCCAACAGAATAAAGTAAATATTGTTTGATCTCTGTAGTGTGCTCCCAGACTGTAGATTTGCACAGCAGGGTCTTGATAATCTGAATAAATTGTATTTCCCCAAGGAGTTTATCTTTCAAATAAGGTCATAAAGAAATGCATTCTTTCCCCTTAGTTCTCCTTGTGCTTTTTCTGCTATTTATAACACAGAGCAGAGGAATAGAGGTATATTGTAGTCTGCTGTGTACTTGGTTATGATTAACTCTAATTTATCAATCTGTTACATCCTTTTCTGTGGCTTGTGCAAGGCAATTATTCTTTAAAGTACAAACGAATAAAGATGGATTTGGAAGTAATTTAAATACAATGTTTATATCTATTTTTCCTGTTTGACAATTTATCATATCTCTGTATTGAAATACAGCTCTGTATTAAAGTATGGACAATGTCACATTATTTATTTTGAATATTTAAAATATTGTCGTCATTCAGATTATGTTTGTTCAGAAAACTGATTCTCTTTTGCCAGGGTTTTAAATGTCAGCTCATTGTTAAATTGGTTTGGCATCTAAAGGTTGATACTACTGAATCAGAAGGCCAGTAGTATAGAACAATGGATTCTCTTACTTCAGAGACAGGGGAAGCAGGGGGGATGTATAGCAAGTAGAAAGCATAGGATCAAAGATAATTCCTCATTTTAGAAGTAGAAACTGATAAATAATTTGCCCAATTTATTAAATTGATTTGAGTTTACTGTGAGATTTTAAACTATTTCAACTGTTACTTGTAAGATCTTTAAGAAAATATGTATAAGATCATATATATAATCTGAACGTGTTTCAGCAGCATAACATACGTCATATTAGAAGAGATAGGATCGCTACTGTTCCCTAATTCTCTTCAGCTCTTAGTGACAGTTCTGCTTGTGTTCATATTTCATCCTTCAGTTCAAAAAAGATAAGTGACATGTATTTCAAAGTTTGTAAAAACAAGATTAAAAGTGTCAATAATTTACATAAGCCTGTTTTGTGTTGCATGTTTTTAAAGAACATAGGCCATGATACAGTACCAGAAGACAATTATGCATGACTTTTAAATTTTGTAGCTGTTCTTTTAACACAACATAGTGAAATTTGTGGAAAACAGACACTGCCAGAACTTATTCATGACCACACCTAAATTTCCTATTTAGTAACCTATTTCATTTTTTAACAAAGTTTTAAATTCAATTAAGGTTTTATTTTGAAAATCTATTCAAGTCAGATTGGATTGACAGTGATTGCTTTGATACTTCCTGTTGAATTTCTGTAAAGTTAGAAGATAAGGTGCATTCTCTTGTGGGTTTTTTGTTTTGGGGTTTTTTGGTGGTTGGTTTTTGTTGTTGTGTGGTTGGGGGTTTTTTTGTAACTAACTTAAATACTGCATTTTAGTCTGTTTCTGAAAGTCTTACCACATATGAAGAGCTAGGTTATCTAATGTGTGGTATACTTCTTGCAATCTCAGTGTGACATTTTTGCCCTCTGGTATCATCCCAGAGACAGTAATGTATAGTACTGTATAATTTTGATTTTAATATTGGTATGACAGTCTGATAATTTTTGTTTGTAAAAGCTAAGATTCTCCTTCCTTCTTTCGCTGTGAAATACAAACCTGTAGATCAACTCTAACCTCACAAAACCAGAAACGAGTGTTTCTGATTACAGGCCGAGACCAGTTTTAACAAAATATATTTGTAATATTCATCAAGCAGTAAATCATAAGTCCAGCAGGTCACTAACAAATTGTTAGGCAAAGCATCAAAAATCCTCTGAAGCTTACCAATGAAAAGTAAACAAACAACCCACCCACACCCCCTGTAATAAATAAATAGACACATATATGCACCTGTAATAAGTGAGCACATATAAGTAAAAATAAATGATACTGTAAATAAACAACTGCTGAGAGTTTATTTATCTGTTCATAAGTATATTTGGCCTCTTCAATGGTATGACAGCTTTCATTAAAACCTTCAACTGGTGTTGATTTGAGGGGATAAGGGAGCCTAGGAGAGTCAAAAATACCCAAACCAAAAATGAAGGCTTACTGTTGTCTTTCAGATTTCACTAAAAATGTGAAGATTTTTCAGGGGAAAACTGCATTTGTGTGTCATATTACTGTTTCTTTCTAATGATGAAAGGTTTTATTATGTTATCTCCAGTATTGTCCTCTTCTGAAGTCCACCAAAAGCCATCTGTACTTCTCCATAGACACTTAGCAGGGTTTGATCAGGTCAGTAGTTTAGTTGGGCTGTTCATCCTCAGATCACAATGCTTGATTATTTATTTTTTTTTTTTTTCAGTGGTCTATGATTTTCCTCCCCCAGTACAGCTGTTGACTACAAAAGAGCTCAATAAATAAACACTGAGCTCTTCCAAATTTCTTTCTGGATGCTTGCCATTCAGTCCGGAAATTCTTTGAAAAGATAGTCTTCCAAACTGGGTCAGTAAACCATGGTTGTAGCTTGTCAAATGCGGTGATGTTATTTTGATTCTACTGCTGTGCGTTGTTGCCACCATTGCATGGCCATCACGGAAGTGGTGGTGTGAGGTGCCATCCGTGATCGGCAGATATTAAATCACTGGGCAAGCACGCAGAGCAGATACTTCTCATGTAAAATTAATTCCTTTTTCTTTCTGCAATTGGGGAGGATTTATCCTTACCTCCTCTATGTCAGAGTGAAGAGGAACTGACACAAGCCTATCTGTGGTGTTTGGGCTCAGGGTTGTTAGTGCTTCTTCTGATGACATAAAGAACTTTTCTTTGTTCTCTCAAGAAAACAATGTGAAACTCCTGTGCAGCAATGTAAGTAGGTAATGAATAGGGTTTCTTCTCAATGTACAAGCCTGCCGGGAAGGTGCGCTGTTCAGACGGGGAGATGATGTAACAAGCAGGAGCCTCCACAGGAACTGGATTCAGTTTCCTCCAGTACTGACTCCTCTAAGCAGGTGAAAAAAAATCTTTCTCCACTCTCCATTGCATATGCATAAACAGCTCCACAGTCATTGGGACAGCCACCCAATTCACACCTTCGAGATGTAGTCCATAAAACATTCCAAAAAAACCCCTCTTCGCACTTTCCCATCTTCCCTGTTGCTCTGCTCTATCTGCCAGCCGTGCAGCTCATTTGACATTTACAAGATTTCTTGTCAGTTTCATTTGGTGCTGCCATTCCATCCAGCAGAGCAGTGAAAGTGAAATTGACTTAATTTAGTCTGTTTCTCTTTCCTGCTCCAGTCCCTGTGTTAACTAACCAGCAAAGTGAAACTGACAAGACTTCTTGTCATTTTCACACATGGAGCTGGTCAAGGGGAAGGAGGCTGATAGGGAGCAATGCGGGAAATTGGAAGATGAAAACCAGGATTGCGGAGGGGTGAGGAAGGGGGTGTGAGCATCCAGCAAGAGCAGAGAAAATGGGCGAGCGTGCTTATTTCCCAGATGTCTCGGGTGCTTTTCTCTAATAGGGATGAATTCTTGGCCTCTCCCCTGAAGAGTGTATGGTCTAGAATAGCTGTAGTTAGCTGTCCAGACACTAATTTACAAGGGATGCCAAGCTGAAAACATTAGCCCCTAAATATAGGTGCTGTTACCAGGATGGGAAAAACTTCCTGCCCTGAGTCACTGTAGCTTTTGTCTCTGCAGATTTTCTGCTGCTAGAGGGAGGGGGAGAAAGAATACAAGGCCAACATCCACTATAGGTTGATGTCAGTGGTTGGAAGAAAGGGTCTATTTGTTCCTTGAAGATAAATTTATGCATAATAAAATGTAGCTCAGCATCTCGTATTTTGTGAGGTTTTGTGGAACTAAAAGTCATACTGCACAGGTGTTCTAGCTCAATCAAAACAGTAAATAACAAACAATTACTTTGTAACAAACCATTGTAGTTAACGAATACATTTTTTTAATCCACTTGTTAACTCCTACGAGCTCTTGTCATATAGTGTAAATCATGCTGGTTTATTATTTTATGCACTAATCCATATTTCTTGCAGATGCATATATAACCTTAGCAGTAGCAATATAAACTTGTACTATTGTATGTATTTGCATATGCACTGGTAGCATTTACACATACGTTTTCAATGAGGGTATGTTAATTGATTTCAGGTTATATTACCTTCCTTCTTCACAGCTCCAAAAAGAATAACCTTTTTTCATTATCTGAGACCTGTGGGGGTTTTTGTTCTCTGTTTTTTTTTTTTTTTTTTTTTTTTTTTCTTGGACTTTTTTTTTTTTTTTTTTTTTTTTTTTTTTTTTTTTTTTCTGAGACATATCTTGTTTGCTTCACCCATTTAGGAATTAAATAGTTTTAATTACTTGGACCTGTATAAGCTTGCGGACCTCTTCAACCTCACTTTGTTGGAGAATGCAGTGGTTGACTTCTTAGTAAAACATCTCTCTGAGTTATTGAAGAGTCATCCTGAAGAAGTTCTGGCACTCCCATACTGTCTCCTTCGAGAGGTTTTTAAAAGCGATAGACTCACTTCACTCAGTGAAGAACAAATCTGGCAGGTAAGGCGATTGGTGAACAAGCAGAATGTGTGATACTCTATAAACCATAGCAGTAATCTGTTGTTTTAAAACCCTGGAGCAATCTCGAGGGAGAATAAGCACTCGAGTAAAAACTGTGAATAACAACCAAGGGAAGTTTTTAAATGAAATTCAAAAAAAATGTTGTGTTGTGTTAATGCAATTAGTTTGTTTGGAAAAGAAATTTGTCTTATTGCTTAACTTGTGTTACTCAGATATGGCCAGAGATTTTCTTCCAGATCCAGCTTTGTTGGTGGGCAGAGTCGGCGGATGCAGGCAACTCAATTATCGTTGCCTCTGGTGAGGCTGGTGGCACAAGTCTGGCAGCAAACCTGCTTCTGCAGTCTCTGCCATTCACTTCAGACAAACTTAGCTGTGTAACTTCCATCTTCGCTTAAATTGTTTAAGCCACCACAACTACTTTGCCGGAAGCAAATTAGAGAATCGTGACACAGACTGCTCTGCTCAGAGATGGGCGGAGGCTTCAGTGGAAGGTTTGTGGTAAGAAGCTGGAGGTGGCAATCATTTCCTTCAAAAAAGCTGGCTCTAGAAGAGGACCAGGTTGCTAGCCATAGATTGTTAACAAGATAAAAGCGTTATGTTGTGACCTTTAGTGTGGAAGGGGGTGGTGTGGGAGGTCTAATATGAAAAAAACACGTAGCCTGTAAAGAGAAACACAAAAACTAAACCAAAATCTGGGGGGTGGTGTGGGAGGTCTAATATGAAAAAACCACGTAGCCTGTAAAAAGAAACACAAAAGCTAAACCAAAATCTATTCTTGGAAACGTTCCCATCATACGTCTGTAAAAACTGCAATTCTCGATATAGTGGAAGGAAATCTCTATAACACTGGTTATCCGATCACTTCTTTCTGTTTCCTTTTTGCTGTCATGTTTTATAGAAGGAAAGTATTTCAGGATATTTCAAGGCAGAATGTAACTTCTAAAAAGAAATCACAGGTTTCTTTCAAACAAGTGGAATATCTTGGTCCAACAGGGAAGACAGATTTGTCTTTCAGTCCCCGTTATTTATCTACTTACTGTTTGGATTATTCTAAGCAAATCATTTCATCCATATGCCATCTTTTTCTCCAGGTTTTAAATGTGTGTTGATCTGTGGGGCACTTCATGTTCTGCAGATGAATAGCATTATGCAGGAACAAAATATTTATTGTTAAAAAATAAAAATGTCTAGTTAAGCTCTTCAGACCACAAAGACGGTATGCAGATGTAGCTTTTTGGTTTGATATCTGGCGTATTTGTTTCCAAAACTTTGAGGCTTTAGGTTATGGAGTATTTGACAAAGATGGTATTTTCTGCAAATACTAATATAAAGTTAGGCTCTTTCCTGCCCTGGTCTCTGGAGGATGTCTGTGCCACAGAACCTGCAGCACACTACCCATGATGGTGGGTTTGGTTTGGATTTTTTAGGCACAATAGTTTGGACTCCTAGCCCACCTTCCCTTTATTAGAAAAATTTTTGATGTACAAGTTAGATGTGGGGCCGATTGGTCAACTGGGTTTTATCGTGATTTCTTTGCAGGGTCAGGGTCTCCTACCTACAGGCTTGAGTATGCTTTTGCTAGAAAGGTTGCTACAGAAAGCCATAGAAGTATAACGTAATGCCAGCTCGGTAATGAGCAAGCACATACAGAGTAATCTACCCTCTGCCACCTGCCGAAACAAAGTTTGGGAAGTGGGAGTTTTTAAATGTCTCATTGTCCTGTTCCTGAAGAACTCGGAAATAATTTTCTTACTTGTAGGCACTCCAATCAATGAACACTTCATGAGGCAAATATGACAAAGCTTAGTTTCTGTTGCAGGGTCATACTTGGGAGGGATACTTATAGGTAATATGCTGCTTTTTGAGTGACAACAAACTCCACACTGCCCATTTAAGTGTTATCATAATTGCCTCTCTAAAGGTTACTAATGCTGTTCTGAAGAATTTTTAAAACTAGTTTTCTGCTGCAGGCAAAGCGTGCGTGTGTCTTTTTAATTCAGTCTGTAGAACCAGGAATAAATATATATTTATAAATATTCCAGGTCCCCAGAATGAATTAAAAGACACACATAAGTATTTTCCAATTTAGGCATTCAGAAGGTAATAAGAAACTGTTTTTTTTTCTTTATCTTAGTAAATAAGTAATTCCCTCATAGTCAACCCAAAAGAAGAAAATCAAATCAGACCAGCTATATTGCCTCAAGTGTAGTTAAGTTCATCATTTTTGCTAAGGTTATAGTGGTAATGCAATATACCATGGAAGAATCTAATATTCAGCCCAGGATGAAGATTGGGTATGCCAGAGGATTAGTGTCAGGGTGCTTTATAGAAGTGAAACTTGATGGACAGGCTGGAGACAGATCTACAGAATCTCATTAAATTGCTGAATTGTTCATTACTGAGCACTCTCACTGTAATAAAGTGCTCATTGACTTTGACAAATCCCCATCCCATGTCTTAAGGAAGAACAGCAAAGGAAGAGGTGTTGGGGAAGCTGGAGGAAATTGGCACAAAGTGGGGCAGATAATAGAAAAAGCTGATGGGGGGATGCTACCGTTTGATTTGTCTGTCTTACCTGTGACTAGTGTGGCCTCCTGCGCACACACGTGCATGCGTGTTATGACGGTGTGAATTCAGCGTGTCCCCCAGGCACCTTTACTCTAGTAGAGCTCCCGTGAAGCCCTAAGCACAAATTAAAGCTTTCTTCAGTGAACCTCTGCAACAGCTGCCACTGTCTGCAGAGCACAGTTATTTTTACTAGTTTAAATTCCCAATGTCCACTGGGCGATTCGAACCTAATGCACATGAAGATTAAGGGAGTTATTTTAATGCATCAAAACGTGTACACAGAGTGATGCTTGAACGTGATTTAAACTGAAGTAACTGCAGCTTCTATCTGGCTTTTTTGTTAGACTACCAATTCAAAATTGCCCCTTTTTAGCAAATATGGTGAAATATAACCTTGAAAAAAACAAGTTTGAGAAAGTTGAACAGTAATATTTATGTCAGTGTACTAGGAGGTGGATCAATGTAGAGTAGTACAGTAATACCTGTTGATCCTTTTGGAGAGAAAAATGTGACTTCCCAACCAGGGTAAAGCGGACAAACTAAGTAGTTCATTCCTTGTTCTACCTCTTAAAATCTTATGAAACTCTTTAGCTTGATGTAGGTGTCATTTTTAGCAGAGGCAATAGAGAAGGAATATAATGATGTACTTCTTAAAACAAATAAACAACAAAAAGAAAGCCCACCAGAAAACTTCTGTAGGCTGTGAAATTGGAGCAATTTACTATCCTCCATCATTAAGGTTTTTTTAGCTAGGCTAAGCCAGTACCAATGATTATTAGGTGACACAGAATTTGTTTTTGTATTGATGTTTTACATTTTACTAGCATGTGAGATTATGAAATATTATTTTGTATATATGAAATTTATGATTTTTCAGCTGCATTAAAATGTGAGTAAACTTAAAACGGTGACATGGAAGAAAAGATTAAATAAAAAAATGAAGAAAAACAAGGAGGAAACCTGAAGAAGGTAGAGAAAAAAGCACAAATTCTTTAGTATTTGTCCTGTTCATCGTGATCTGTGCAGCAAGTGTTTTTTTTCACAGGAAATGGTCATGACAAGGCCGTAAATGTCTAGTTTATCATGAAGTGAAAAGTGAATCTTTTCATAATTGGCCATTACTAGAAAGGCTCATTGGCTCTACTTTACGGAAGCAGATGAATTCTTTCCCTTGATAATTGAAAAGGTAACCAACCCTGGATGATAAAACGTGTTCTCAGAAAAATCTAGCAGTAGAGGGCTTCTTGTTGGAACCTTAGCAAGTAGAAAGTAAGCCATAAATTTGAGTAATAAACTGATGTTAGCCTTAGTTGTACTATAGTTATGCCTTAGTTATGCCTTACCATATTCATTATTGAAAACTTCAGTTTCATGAGACTTAAATGTTCATATTTCAAGGATCATACTAATAGTTACAGACAGAAATATCTACTGGATCATTTGTCTCCCAGCAGTGCCTTGGTCAAATGATACTTCGTTAAATACTGCACTTGATCCAAGGTGAACTCTTGAGTCGCGTTTGGCAAAAAAATCTTAACGTGAGTTCAGTATAGATTGGTTTCTTTCTTCCCTGCTACTAGTTAAGGAGGTTGTTAAAGGAGATATATTTTTTTTAAACAGCTAACATTAAAAATGGATCAATTTTAGTATTTGCCAATACTTCTGGTTAAGGTTAGGAGTTTTTTCTTGGGTTTTTACTTTGCCATGTAACTCATTTTCTTGGTAATCAACTGATAAGCAAGCAATCTAGCAAAAACTGGTAGATAAAACTGCACTTGTAATTTACTCAGCTAGAAAGCGTGCAACTATGTTGTGTCTTTTCCAGGACTAGGGTCCTAAGGCTATCCAGCCCTGTTAAATTCCTTGTGTGCAACTGGTGAACTTGTGTTCATAAAGTAGATGTTCCACATATGGAAATGTAGTACAAGTTATTCCTTTTTTATTGTCGATATGATGTGCAACATCAGTCTTTGGTCTTTGTATTAGAGAATTGTCTTTGCTTGGATAAATTAAAAAAAGAAGACAGGAAGACTACAGTGTTACAGGTCAATATGAGTTGTTAAGCATCTATTTTATAAAATAATAAATTTATAAATCCAATTTTCATATTACAGTCCTGTTTATCCTTTGCTAAGGGAAAGGAAAATACCCTATTTTCAACTGCCTTTTCTTATACTTGAGCTCCATTTTGAATCTTTTGGTAGCATTTGTGGAGAGCCAAAAGTCCCCTCCAGCAGAAATCCTAGAGAGTTCAGAGCTGTTGGAAGTTTTGCGGTGTACGCATTGTAGCAGGCTGTTACGGTGGAACAGTTGTCTGCTGAAGACAGGCCCACAGACGTCTTCCATACATCTCCAGTGATTCCCACATTTTCCTATGCAGAACAGCAGTTTCTAAAGTGGGTTGTCATGTTCCACTACAAGCTTGCCATTCCTTCAGTGCAGTACTTGATTTTTTTTCTGTCAATCTTTTGATTCTACAGTGCAATTTTTAACATGGAGAGAGCAAAATTCATGTTTCTTAGGGGTGTGTATATCTATGTGTTTTGATGAAATGTGGACTAAGTGCCTTGCTAAATGTGAACTTACATTTTTCTGCAAAACAAGTAACAACATAAAATAGTAAGTGAAGGAAAGCATCTCGATAATCAATGTTGTGTTTAACCAGTATATTAGCCTTTCACTGTTCAAGAAACAAGCTTAAGTGCTCTCTTGGGCAATAAGTGAAATCATGCCTGGTGGTCTAATGCTTGTCCCTAGTGAGTTTTAAGCCTAAGTAGAAAACCACCACACTAAAACGTGGCTGTCAGCCTCTCATCAAGAGAGACATAGGAGAGAAAAAAGGAATCTGATGCATATCAAGGCTGAGGTGAATTGGTGAAGTTATATGGGAAAATTAGCATATTGCCCATGTGTGTTTTGCTGTGTTCTCACCCCCTTTTTAATACCCTTTTCATAAGCACTCTGTGTAAAAGTGCCAGAGAGCCACCCTTGAATCCCAGCATCCACTGTGCTGGTTCTGCGATGGTTGCACAGTGTATCGTGACTAGCTGCAAGCGAGAATACGTACTCTGAAGTAGAAATAGTGTGAAAACATAACCTGTAATAGGATGTAGGTTTAATTTTCCTAAGGCTACTACACATAATGACAGGTATTTTGCCTGAATTGACTGTGAGCAGTGGTAATATTCCTTACGGTCTCTCTAGGCTGTTCATGTGGGATTCATTTCTATAAACACTGGCATGTGCAGCATTTTTGGTAGGATATCCATGATATATAGGCCAAGCTAGCAGTTGTGGCAGAGGATCCGTGAGGAGATCAATGTCTTCTGGAGCTGGAGCCGAGGCAGGGCACATGCAGGCTACTGTGGATCGAGGCAGTGGATAGAGGCAGCTGGATCTCACACTCTGCTCTGCTTGATGTGCTCACGTCATGCACATTTTTCTTCACATAATTTCTGCATCATTTATAATAGTAATGGTGTTTTGGCTTTCAGTGAAAACGCTGCACCCGTTGGCTCTGTCCCCTTCATGAAACAACTTCCCCCTTTGTCTGCCTTACCTTAAATCTAATGGGCTCTTAGTCTTGACATTTACAGTAAAGTTTTGAGAACTTTATATATGCTTTTGTTCTGAACTTTTGAAAGTTTCTACATGTTATTTCTTGAATGTTAGCTAATCATGTTACTGTTATTTATCAAGTATAGCTGTATAGAAAGGGATTTTCTGTGTTAAAACTAGGTTTTATGTTAGGAGCAACTGTGTGTTCTTCTGATTTTCTTTTTGATACATGTAAGTTCCAATCAGAAAACTTGATTATTTTGCCGCTGTTGCTGTGAGCAATAGAGAATTACTGGAGGGCATTACTTTTGCCTCAGTGTCCTCAGTAATATCGCCTCACCTTATTTATCCTAGATTAACTTCAGAACTGCACAGAGCATCACACCAGTCTTTAGGAAGGCTGCTGTGCCCACAGCTCTTGAATTTAGGTTATTTCTTCAGTTAAGTAATGGACTGCTACTGTGATACTGCATTCTGCATTTGAATTAGTCTGGTATGGTGGGGGTTGTGTTGACTGTTACGCTTTTTGTGGCACTGATCTGTTGGAGATTGACTAAAGTATAATTGCATTAATACGCAGGTATATGATTACATAAAAGAAAGCTGCTCAGGCTGTTATGAAAGTCAGGTGTGGTTGAAAATGTACATTGCTTTCATTTTTGAAGTTAAAGAACAACATAAATAAAGTCTAAACCCCACAGATACCATGGATAATCAAATGAGGCAGTCTGTTGTTACTATTTTAGTCAGTCTTTCATTCAGAGATACAAATGTTAGTAATCTCTACTCTTTCAAAATCCCAGTAAAGCTGTTTAACACTGTTTCTGATGGGTTTAAGCTTGTGGGAAATGGTAGAAAATGAGAAGCTCTTTTGAGAATTCCCAGCTCCGTATTTCAACAAGTTTTCCTTTGGGAGCTGGTGGAAGCATTGCCTCTATTTGTAACTATGGAGCCAAAGAAGATAGAAAATTGAATTCCAGGTTGTCTAAAACCATGCAAATTGTTATCAATATCTTAAGATATTTAGAATTTAGGTTTGGGATTAAGTACCTAAAGTTCCTTATTCAGTTTGGGGTTAAGTGTGTGAAGTTAGACGAAGTAAAGTTGTACCCATATGTCTAGATCTGCTATTAAGTGGGTTAGTTCAGCATGACTGCCGAGATCTGATGAGCTGCTGTCCCTCGCTGTCACTCCTGCCCCAGGGCCAGGACATGGGTGGCTCCAGGAGGTGAGGAGGCCAGGAGATGGAAAAGCAGTGGCACTCCTGCATGTCCTTGCTTACTGCAACAGGGAGACCCTTGGCAACTTCCGCAGGTGTGAGCGAGCTGCAGAGCTGGGGCTTTCGCTGCCTTAGGGCAGAGGTCCTTACACACCTTTGGTCACCTGTGCCAAGGACAAGTGAAAGAAATTATGACAAATATATTTGTCAAAAAGATCTTAAGAAGCCTCACTGCAAAGTGGCTTCCAAGCTAGAGGTCTGTGTGGGATAGTAATGACAGATGGAAAGATCACAGACTCTGAAGTGAGAATCTGCACTGAAAAGCTTTCACACTGCTCCTTTAGGGTGGAGCCTACTTTAACGTTTGTGTGAAACTGTATAGGTCTGAATTTTATGAGGTTCACCTTTTAGCAGTTGCAGTTGTTTCAGTTTGCTTCAGATGTGATTTAGTCGGTTTAAATAATGAATTTATGTTTGCTTTAATCTTGTAGTAGGGAAGCTCTGACATTCCCAATTTGAGAGATATGTTTGAGATCTTAAATACATTTACAAATGTAGCTCTAAGTGCTTAAGGCACTTTTAAAAAGAAATAACATTTAGGACAATTAGTTGATTTTGAAAAATTAACACTTAAAAATGAGTCCTTTGTTAATCTGAAATCCATCATGTGGGGATTAAAGATGTAAATCAGATTCAATAAAATGGACATCATTAAGAAGATGCAATTTGATTAAGAGGGAAACTATTCTGATCTCAAAAAAGCTGAATGAATTTCTGCTAGTATACTTGCTTGTTCTTTTTCTGTTTAAAAAGGGAATGGGGGAAAAAAAATCCCTAATTGAAAAATTAGGCAAAAGAAAGACAAACTCCTAAAATACATATGTGTTTGTGGTGGTGGTATGCTGAGATACATTCTTCACAGATTTGAGAAAGCAGAAGTAACTATTACATTAATATTAACTATGGGAACATTTAGACGTTTTCCTGATAGCAGAAAAAGGCCTTTCCTTCCATGTCCCATCCATGTTAAAATAAGGTTCCAGCAGCACTTTGGAGTTGAAGAATCAGATTTACTAATGCATGAAATAGAGTTCAGTAGCTGATATTCGATAGCTGTGGTGGTGAAGTGGCTGGCAGAAAGTAGAGGACAGAGCTTTTGGACAACACTGTCTGTGTCAGGGGTCTTAGTGGATTCATTAAAATAATAAAGCAGAACAAAACAGAAATAAAGTTCCCACAGTGAAGGTGCTGGTTTAAAAAAACAAACAAACCAACCAACCAAAAAACCCACCAAAAACCCTACAAAAAACCACCCCCCACCCCCCCCAAAAAAAAACAAAACCCAAAACCAACAAAAAAACCCCACCTGGTGATTTCACTTGGAAAAATTGACCTTGGTGATTTTGTAGTAACATGGCATGTTAACAGCCTACGTACACATAAACCAACTAAGGAGAATATGTACTTTGATGTTCATTCTTATGTGTGACCTAAGATATTAATGACATACAAGTCCTGTATAGCTGTTGTCAAGATTATTATAGAAAATGATACATTTTTATGTGATTTTTTTGGATTTGCCTATTAAATCCACAGAAAATTATACCCTAACAATAGGGAAGAAAGGAATAGGAATCTTTCTACATTCAAGAACCATTTAGACTAATTTTCACAGAGATGAATTGCATTTTTATAGAATTTTTTCGATTTTGTGCTTATTTCATTCTCTAACAATTTTTACTGATGAAAGCTCATAGATTCCTGTCTCCATAGAGAGCCACTATACTTCTGAAACCTATTTCAAGGGAAAAAATAACAAGAGAAGAATAGCAATAAAAACAATGTGTATTGGGTGAAAGACTGTCATTTCCACTTATAATTATGTACCAGCAACTTATTTTAATGCTAAATGTGGCTATATAAAGTTTCGGTGCATTTGATGTCAGCCTGAATGTTTCCTCTAAAAATGAAAATGAGCGATTCTAGATTTTGAAATGATGGCTGCTGGGGGGCAGATCCTCTTCTTCCACCTTCCACGCACTCTGTCCTCACCCTGTTTGAGAAGAGTAAACTTTGATCTCCTTAAACTGAAATCCAGTTACAGTTAAGAGTCCTAGTTAGACAGCTTTGCTTATGAGGAGATAAGTTTTTCTGAAGTGGCAATGAACAGCTTATCAGAGCTAAAGCAGCTAGCAATGTTGGTTTTGCCATCACAGCAGATGATGGAGGCTCCACACTTGAGCATGTTGTAAGGCATTAGAAAATGGATGGCAAGAAGTTGTTACCTCAGAGCTTCTTGCCATTTGATCCAGTTATTAAAGAGAGGCAGATCTCTTAAGGTCCATAGGTTTTAGGAACCTATGCAGCTATGTTTTAGGAATGTTTATGATGGGGAAGCTTGCTTGTTGTTTCTAATTGTCTATGGCTGGACCTGTTTGAAAGGAAAAAGTGAGGTTCTGTTTCCGGATGCCATTTTTGGGTTTAGTTTTATTGCTTTGCTCTGGATAGCTTGTTGCCCTCCACTCTCCTTTCTGATCATCTTGTTAAAACAAGAGTTACTTTGATGGCGGGAGAAAGTAAAGCCTTTCCAGTGTGATCAATCCCAACTCATTTAATTTGTTTACACTCCCAGGTGTGATATTCATTGCAATGCACAGGAAAATAGAGTGATTGTCAGTAGTAGGGTACCTGTAAAGTCTGTTGCAATAGGGACTACATCCTAGCTCATACAGGTTTTAAACACACAATGGAACGTGTGGAGTGTCGTTGCTAGGGAGTGCGCTGGGCCTTGCTCATTCCTTCCATCACAGCAGAATGAGCTAAGTGAAAGCAGCCCATTTGTAGATCTGCCTTTGTAGAGAAGCTCCAAATGACTGTAAAGGAAACTACTCCATGGTTTGAGGGCTTGATCGCACAAGAACGCGCTTCTCTTGAAGCACACCATGGGTAAGTTTTGTCTTTGCTACTCCAAGGAGGTTAAGAAATAATGCAGTATTTTATTGCCTGTACATGCTTTTCAGCTGCAAAAGTATCTCAAATAATTTTGTCAGATGATACTTAGGAATCTGTTTTGTCCTCAGTTTCAGATACCCATATCTCACCAGGTTTCATTCTGTGGCATGGAGCACAAAAAAACTCCACAGGACTTTGGTAGTGGGCTCAGTTGTGGACAGATTGAGGGGACAGAAGATTTTGATTATGTGTCAGCTGTACCATTGCTGTCTTCTGTCATATCACTTAATTTTTCTCCCTCTTAGTTCCCATGTTGGGAAAATGGTTGAAATGTACACTTCTCTCAGAGAAGCTCAAGTTTTACTGCTTATAAATTGCTTTGCGATACTTGGAAGCAAAGTGCTATATAATTTTGAAGTTCAGATTCCCCAGAAGGTGTAAAATGGCAAACTTCCATGAGCTGTGATAATTTACAACAGCTGAGAGTTTACCTTCTGTCCCTACCTTACTTCACTTTGAGCTTGAGTAGATGAAAAGTTTAAGTTTTCCATTATAGCAACTCTGTGCTTTAATATAATGTTATTCATTACTCTATACAATGTTATGTATTAAGGTAGTCCACCTAGCCTTTTGTAAAGTGATTTTTGATCATAGTTATTTCATTGCAAGTCTAAAAAGATGAAATATTTTATTGAGGTTCGTCAGTGTCTTCTAGGTAGGCTTCTGTCTAGTCTCATTTCCAGTCAATATAAGAAATGGTAAAATATATGCATTGGATAAAGTATGTAAAAGAAGGGAATGCAGTTTTGAAAAGTGTACGTTCAATTCTCAACTGTCATTATAAAATGGCCTTTTTTCCTCTGTGTTTCATAGGAAATGCATACATTAAAAAATGAGAATAACACTGTCTATCTATGTCACAACCTTTTTGATAAAATATTGGCTGTCCTGGGAAGGCCAGTATTATTACCTAGCACCAAGGAGGAAGGAAGCTTGTAGTAAAGCACTGGACTGAGTACGCAGGGGACTCTATTTGGTTGGTGGAGAGTTCCTCTTTGGGATGAAGAATTCCTCTCTTCCTCACAAGGATGTTGTGTGGAAACATTTATTAAAAATTTCTGAGATGGAGATACAGCTGTGAAAATTGTTACTAATGGAGCTGTTTAGTTATGACTAAGAAATCTGACAGAGTCATGTAGGTTATGTATCCTTTGTACCAGTTGAAGACGGTGCAGGACAATATTTTTGTCTAGCAGCCCTGTGAGGAAATCAGGCAACTGGTTGATGCTTTAAAGCTTAAATGCTTTGAGAAGATAGATCTTACCAGCACATGAGAAAAAAATGAGAAATATTTTTAATACATTGTGATTCACTTTAACACCATTAATTTTGATAAATACTTGCTATTAATACAGCTGCATTATGTACCTCTACCTTAATCACAGAATCATATCATGAAATGCATCATTTGTGCTGCCAGACAGACTTCAGCCAACAACTCTGCTTGCTGCCTGTTATTCAGTGCTGAGAGATCAAAATCAAATTTCTGCCTCTTGGAAAGTGGCTCACAGGCTGAGAGTGGTGTTCTGAAAGCTGCAGGTTGTCGTCTTGATATCACGTAGATCCCAAACCAGCAAAACTCCAGCCAAGAGGTATAGCATTTCTTATTTAGCAGACCAAGAGCTTCCTAAAATAGTACTCCGGACAAATCTACTGCAGCTTTTGCAAAGACATACAGGGGTCATACACTTAACAAGTGCTTTCACCTTCCAGATCTAATGAACTTTGGGGTTTTCTAATGTTCCTTTTTGGGCTGTGTGTTTCCTGAAGTCATAACTCATTTATATTTGGCTTCCTCTCTGTTGCCTGAGCCTACTGTCCGATCCCTCAGTCCTCCAAACCCTGCGGGTCTGTGACTGGATGGCTGTGACTACGGTTGGTATGGAAGGATGCACGTTTTGTCTTTTCTGCCAGCTGTGCTCTTAGACCCCAGTTTGGGAATGCACTTCAGGGCCCCCCTTGTACCCAAAGCCAGCGCCACTGCTGAAGCAGGGGTCTAGCAGTAGTGTGGGGGTGTCTGGGTAGGAGTTGAGGACAGTTAGCAGAATGACAGCATCTTTGAATATGTGGTGTGATCCTTGTTGTGGGGACACTGAATGTGGGGGGAAGTGCGAATGTGAGACTTCGCTATTTGTTTGCTATTTGTATGGAGAGAAGCGTGTTTACTTCTGAGCCTTCCCAAACAAAGCATGTGGTGGCAGATTCACAAACTGTTACTTCCCTTCTCCATTGGTGTGTTAGGAATGTTTTGGGGTCATCCCCAGGAGTTCAGTAAATCCATGCGTATATTGTAAACAGTGTCTTTGTAGTTGGAAAATGTTAGGCATTTTAATATTTAAAATGGGAGGAAAGATGGAACTCAGCTGTCAAGCGAGTGGAAGCACTGGGGGAAGTACTTGCCAAATCACTGGCAGACTGGGCAACTTTTGCCGTGCTTCTTTCATCTAGGACTTGGAGCTAACAGATCATCCTTAATTGAGTCAGGTTGGAGCCTTCGTGCTATTTGAGGGTAGTAAGACTTTCCTTACTATACAAAGAAAAAGCACCAGAAAGCCTGGTCCTGTCAACCTACTTATACCAACAGTAGGCTTCAATAGGTTAAAGTGAAACAGGAACAAGTGAAAATGGCATTTTCTGTGTCGGCGAGGATGTGCAAGCCTGCTCACAGCTTCTTCAGCTGAGGGTACGTGTATGTTTTGCACTTAGATGAATGTTCTACTTACAGCCCTGAACTTCTAAGGAATTAAAACTTCCATTCTGTAGTGTGAGGAACAAGAAAATTTCTTTAAAGCTTTTGGTGTTTGGATCAGTCTTCTCTATTCATCCCTCCTTCATGGAGATGTTAATTTTTGCTTCTAAGCTGCTCTTTTGGTTTGGTATACTGACCTGAATGCTAGTATGTGTTTTGTGATTCTTGACAGACTAGACAACATCTGATGATGACCAAGATCACAGAACAAAAGATTTACCACTCCTCATTTGAAATACTTGCTTCCATCAGAGGTACAAAGAGGTTCTTTTGATTTACTGCACCTTCCTTACAGTACCGTTGTGAGGACGGGAAGCTGGAGCTGGGTGAGGCTGGGAGGGGAAGCGAACTGTGGCTGAGGAGGTGCAGGAAATTTGAATCTTCCATTCTTTCCAAATTTTGCCAAAGCAGCCCTCAATTTTTCGTGTTTTTTTTATTTTTCTTTTTTTTCTTTTCGTTTATGAGGCACCCTGATTCTGTGCCAATGAGTAAGAAACACCTAGTAGGATCAACTCATTTCCCATCCATTAGAATGTGGGAATGAACAACCCACCAGAAAACTAAATATTGATGCTGTCAGCTGCATGATAATTGGTCTCTGCTTTCATCTCTAAACAGTCCCTTGCTTGGATTCCATTATTCATTCTAAAAAGAAAAGAGTTATTAATGAAGTGTTCTTTAATTTTTTTCTTTTGTGTGTGTGAGAGAGAGAGAGAGGAGCAATAATGCAATAAATATATTGGCTAAGAGAAAACATTTGCAAGGGATCCTTGCCCATTTTTTTTTAATCTTCTCTTATCATGAAGAATGTGAGCCATGATAAATTGTTCTGCTAATCAAACAGCACTGAAAGGTTAGGTCATTGGAAGTCTTTAGTCATTTTGTGCTTTTCAAGAGTGAATTTGTTAGAATTATGCTGAATACCCACTTAAAGCCTGGGCTGAAAACCCTACCTGTGTTTTATAACTCTGCACTGTCAGAACTCATAATAAGTCAAACATTCTTTCAGAGGTACTCATAAGGGAGAAAAAACCCTGTAAATTTAAGAGTAATTTCAGATTGTAAATGAAAAAGAGAGGCACGACTGTTCATTTGCACCAATCATGCCTTCCTTTCATCTGCTCTGATTAGGCCTGGTGCGGTTTCATCAAACTACTCCATCACTGAGCTGTCACTCCAGTCGTCTGTTGATTGAAAACAATCAGGGCTCTGATGGCACAATTATTCTGACCCTTTAACTAGAGGCTGCTGTGATAATGAAAGGTTGATTATGATAGTTTGTGCCTCTTTCAGTTTGCCAAGAAGGTTAATTTGGGCATCAGACGGATGTTTAATGGGCGCTTGCTGGCTACACTGAGGTAAATGAGAACGTGCAGTCTTCGATATTGCACGGATATAGTTTGGCTGTCAATCATTGTCATTTTGAGTTTGTGCCTCACACTCTGGAAATCGCATTTTATTTTTTCCTTGGGATTTAATTTATTCTGTGCCCTGAGGAAGTTCTTTCACTCTGTGACCTTCACAGTAGCTTTCTCTGTCTTTTTTCCCTTCCCTCAAATGGAGCCCAAAGGCATAATACATCTATAAGAACATTTTTCTTTCATTTTTCACATTAAAAAAAAAAAAAAAAGGAAATTTTAAAATCCCTGTTTATCAACTCAGCCCGAACAGAGCAAATGTTTTAATTCCGATTGTAAAATCAGAATGTGCCAATGAAAGTGTGCCTCCTTGCTAACGCAGCGCTGCACAGGGGGCTGCTTACATAGACACACATTTGTAAAACTGACAAACAGGTAATTTTAAAATGTCTCTGTGTAAAGAGGGTGGGGGATGGCACAGCTTTATTTTCACAGGCTACACGCATATGCCTCAGCTTGGTACCTTGTAAATATGATCTCAGTCACTGTACTGCAACTTTTTGAGTTGGAAAGTCTCTCTTCAGGGTTCAGGGGCAAAAGGCGTTTCATTGCTGATTCAGAGATTATTAATATTTACTGTGTTCAGATTGAGAGAATCCTATGCATAATTTTGTAGTTGTTTGGCTCAAGGTGCAAAAGAAATGCAAATATCTCATAATTTTGATTGTTCTACATGCAGCTCATTACAGTCTTATTTTTATGCACATTTTTAATTCAAAATAAAAAGAAAAATAACATTTCTATCTTTAAGGCGCTCTGGCATCTAAGTTGGAGCCACTCATTTTCCATGCTGCCCAGAACTGTAAGGCAGTACCTGACTGATACAGTTGCAGAGTCTGGAGGCTCTGCTGCATGGTTACTTATTAACTTCTAAAAATATTCACATGTAAGTCATGGCTTTGAAAAATTATGTGTGTGTGTTTTGGTTTTTGTGGGGGTTTTCTGTTGCTTTGTTTTGGTTTTGTTTTTTTTTTCCTCAGCAACAGTTCTTCACCCATATGTTTTTATTCTTAAATGGGTGATACAGACCAATTTAATTCATCTTACTTAAATAAAATGCTTAAATGAATATCCTAACCTTCTGGGTTTTGTCCTTTGTGGTCTGGCGAGAGAAAGAGAAGGATGGAGACCCTTTAGAGATCCAAATTCAGGCTTTTTGGAAATCCCCATTCATTTTAAAAAGGTGGAAGTTCCTCCATAGCCTTCAGTGACTTTGTTTCAGAACTTTAGTAAATGTCCTGGTTTATCCACAGGTTCTGCTCCTGGCCTTGAGATCTGAAGAGACAGGGTGGTGCTGACAATAGCCAAGTGAGACAGACAGTGGTTTTGAGGCAAGATGTTCCAGTCTGGAACACTTGAGGCTCGCTGAGTTAGGTAAAATCCAACGAAAGGCCAAATCATGTGCAAGTGTAGAGCCAAAATATATATTTCTTGTTTTCTCAAACACTGAACTGGTAAACTCCCAAGTTTTACGTTTTGAAGTTCCCTCGGTGCCTTTACGAGTATGTCTCTCATGCCTAAAGTAGCTTGGCTTTTCTGGTTAGAAAACTTACTGTGATGCCAAGAGAAGGTCTGACATGTTTCCCAGCAGAGTGGCCTGAGGAGGATCGCAGGGGGACACTGATGGGCACAGTCACGCTGGGCTCTCTTGCTTCCTGGGACAGTTGGCAGCCCAAAAGACCAGGTCACTACTTATTGCAGAATTATCTTCAACAGGAGTGAAACTCTGAATGCAGCTTTAATCTCCACTGCCTCTGTGCCCCCTCCGGCTGTGGTATGTATGTGGGACATACACCATTAACAGTATGGAGGGGAGGGCTGCACTCCAAGGCTGTGTGAGTTGGACTGTTGAAGCACCGTGCTGAAAGCAGAAGCAGCCGTTGGAAATGCAATGAAATCACAATCCCGCATGCAGGTGTGTTTAGATGTGTGCTCCAACTGTGGCACAATGTATTTTCCCATCTGTTTTCTGCTGTTTTGAGAATACACTCCATTGCGGAATGAAGGAATGTAACCTTGGAGAAGAAAAATCCTTTGGGTTAAGTCTTTAGAATGAGAGAATTAATCTGGTTTGAAAATCCTGTCCTTCTGAGGGTCTACTTTTGTCATTTACTTAGATTAGAAGATGAATATGGCAAAATATATTATTTATTAAAGTTGATATAGGCACTAGGTTGTAGCTTCCTTTTCTCACACACTTGTGCATTAAAATTAATAGAAAAGAAGCTTCTAGCAGTTTAAACAGAATTTGCCTATATGGCACTAGGAGTAGGAGTCTTTCCTTATTTTTGTGAATTATTTAGCAGTGATACAAATATTTTAAAACTCAAAATTGTGGATGGCTTTTTTTTTTTTTTTTGCTTGCTTACTTGTTTGCGTTTTAAACACAGTTGTAATTTATTCGTATCTCTTTAGAGAAGTCTGAATGTCTTTCCTTGCAGTGTCATAAAGTGTATAATGGCTTTGAGTTTATTTTGCCAATACTGATTACAGTTGCTAATGAGTACTGCCAGAGAGGCTATAATTAGTGTATGGACAGAGTGAATTTTGGAGTTAATGTGTAGGCACCTGGTTTCTAAGTCTGGATTAAACAAAAATTGAGTAAAGGTGGTGGAACTTGCATTGATAAATATACAGATGTTTGCTTACATGCTACATGGAAGTTTGCACTCCTGCCATATGTTGATGAGAGCTTGCCTCCTTTACACTGAAGGAAATTTAGAACTGTATTACAGTCCATCAGTCACGGTTTCTACTACAAGCAAAAGACTTGTTTGGGAACTTAATCTTCTTTCTTTTGAATTTCTCTGGCCTTCCAATAGCTGCCAAACCATTCAATGACTACAGTATCAGTTCACTTACACAGATAACTCAATTTTCTTCCATGCCTCCACAGTGTGAGACACCACAGAATCATTGACTAGTTTGGGTTAGAAGGGACCTTAAAGATCATCTAGCTCCAAC
>KL273139.1:20578-31452 GCA_000699545.1 Podiceps cristatus | reverse complement strand
CCAGCCTGGCCTTGAACACTGCCAGGGATGGGGCATCCACAGCCTCTCTGGGCAACCCATGCCAGTGTCTCACCACCCTCATTGTAAAGAATTTCTTCCTAGTGTCTAATCTACATCTACCCTCTTTTAAGTTTAAAGCCTTTATGCCTTTTCCTGTCAGTACATGCACTTGTCAATAGTCCCTCTCCAGCTTTCCTGTAGGCCCCCTTTAAGCACTGGAAGGCCGCAATCAGGTCTCCCCGCAGCCTTCTCTTCCCCAGGCTGAACAGCCCCAGCTCCCCCAGCCTGCCCTCACAGCAGAGCTGCTCCAGCCCTCGGGTCATCCCTGTGTCCCTCCTCTGGCCCCGCTCCAACAGCTCCGTGTCTCTCCTGTGCTGAGGCCCCAGAGCAGACGCAGCACTGCAGGTGGGGTCTGAGGAACACCCCTCATCACCGGTCCTCCCTTGGACATCGAGCCCTTGACTACAACTCTTTGAGTACAACCATTCAACCAATTCCTTTTCCACCGAGTGGTCAATCCATCAAATCCATGTCTCTCCAATTGAGAGACAAGGATGTCGTGTGAGACAGCATCAAATGCTTTGCACAACTCTATGTTCAGCTAGAGAGCACCACAACAATGTGTGCTGCTTAACACATGGAGAAGTCTAAGGCTCAGTTTGTGAATGTTCCTAAAACCGTATGACCTGTTCCACAGACTTGTATCACAATTTAGGAATTGGTCTTGTATTCTATGACTATACATAGAAATACCTGTATTTGTAGCTTTAGTTCCTAGCAGTTATTTTTAAGGAGTGTCCCAAAATTAATTTATGGCATTTAAAATCAAGTAAGTCATTGTTATCAATAGCAAGACAGGGAGATAAAAGCATTATAGCTTATAGCTCTTGTGGCCTTTTTTCTGCCTTGGAATGCCACAGGTGAGGTGACGATACTGTAGTCACATTGTGTTCAAACAGTAGCATGAGTTGATTTGGACAGGAGCTTCTAAACACATTCTGATTCCCAGACCTCAGTTGCCTCCCTAAGACCCAGTGGAGCTTCTCTGCTGATTATCGAATGCCTACAGACGGTCCAGGTGATACAGTGATGTGCAGGGTTCAGAAAGCCCTGCTTTCTAAATTAATATAGTAAACCGTAGTACTCCACTGCAAACTGACCTCAGATGTGGAGTCTGGTAAGAGCCAGCAGCTCCTTGCACAAAAGACAGCCCAGGATTCACCTTACGCTCCCCATTGCCATTGCAGTTGCTTCTCAGAAGGGAAAGGTAGAAGTAGTGTAGACCAAAGATAGTTCTAGGTGCAGCATGTAGAGGATTCCAAAGAGTTTTCAATAAATATAATTTGTAGAGATTCAAGAGTTTTCATAAATAAAGATGCAGGGCAGGTGAGTGAGGATGAAATAGTGTAGGAAACTATGGAGAAAGAAACTTTTGGTTCAAGACCAGGAATAGATTGTACATCTCCTACAAATGCCAACAGAATCCTTGTATCGCTTTGCACCATCGCTGTGGTGGTTTAGAAATTCTGTGATTTTAGAGAAACATTAAGCATTATTGGTTTCAGTGAAACCTTTTTTACAACTCCAGGGTTAATCTCAGTACAGACCAAACTCTGTATGAACCAAGGTGCTTTTGCCAGATTTCATGCAGCAGAGGAAATGTAGTGGAGACATCCATCCCTGCTGTTGCAGATCGTCGCACATCCCATGTGCAGAAAGGAATGCAGATACTGTGTCTTTGATAGGTATGACTGTATGTAGTGTTGCTTATGTGTTTATATAGTATTTATTGGGGGGTGGGAGGGAGGACAATAAAGAGGAAGGGTGAAGTTCTAAGATATTAACAGGCATTAACGTTAAACTTCCTTTAAAAGCCTTGTGGTTACTGAGACCTGGTTTACATTAGTGCATGTCTGTTGAGAGTCTGTGATGTCTGTCATTATAGCACAGGTGATACATCTAAAATGGCATCCTGCAGGTGAGTGAGGCATGAACTGTAGGCAAAAGAAACCAATCTGTTGGATGCAAGTGATGACAGATAAGAACTCAGTTTTCGTAAATTCTTCTCTTTCAATATAGTAACCCACACGTCATTCAGTTGGTATGAATTAATGGTGAAGATAGCCTGAATTCCACTTCAATTTCAAGTGTCTAGTCAATGATGAGAGCTAAGTGCTTCTGAGGACTTTGAGGAATGATTCACATGGCCTAAGACATGGAGTAGGGAGTTGCCTAAAACCACTCAGTAGGGGACACCTGACGTGTTGATATGGTGGATTTAGAACATGTGAATATAATGCTCAACGATTTCAAGTCCATAAACACTTTCAAATGTATTTCGTAGAATCATAGAATGTTTTGGGTTGGAAGGGACCGCTAGCGGTCATCTAGTCCAACCCCCCTGCAGTGAGCAGGGACACCACTACCTAGACCAGGTTGCTCAGAGTGATTTAATTAACTCATTTTATACTAACAAGTCTAAATACATATAGCTAATGCACATTTTGAAACTCAATACAGCATTTAACTGACTGAACTACTGTTGCAATTTTTGATGCCCTGTGTTGATTCTTTGTTTCGCAAGGGTTGAATAGCACAGTGGAGCACAAGTATTTCAAATTAATCTTAAAAAGGTGGTTTTGAATGGTCATCTTCCCTCTCTGAAAGAATACAAAAGCAGCAATAAATTTGATATACCATGCGCATATGAAACCCTTGAGTAAGACAGAAGCCTTTCTTTTCAGCTCCTTCATGTGACATTCCCATGAGCAATACAGGGCAGTAAGTTTTAGCTGGAACTGTTGCTGTTACACGACTAGTTAGAAACTTGCTGCACAAGTTCTTTGTCGGGATGAAATGAAGTACCAAGTAGAGGAGTCTGTCTTCATCCATAACTAGTCAACGTCTTTGTTAATGACTTGGATGAAAGATTAATACGGGTTTTATGTTTTTGGACAAACAGAAGGTAGAATGGTCTTCAAGCACATTTGAGAATATAATTAGGATTGAGAATGATCTTGACAGATTGGAGCAGTGGCCTGAATTAAATAATAGAGAGTTCAGTAATGACAGAAAAAGTATGACACTTTGTGGAAGTTCTGCAGAAAAAAAGAGGTGGGAATAGTACTGTCATAAGCTTAAATGTGAATCAGCAATATCATAGTGCATTGACAGTCTTGTGTAGTGATGTACGAACAGGAATGACATAGATTTTTATGATCAAAGTGATCCTTCCAATCTATCCACTACTACTACAGCCTTAAGAGGAAGGTCTTACCCAGTTTTCAGCAACAAACATTAAGAAAGAGGGGGGCATTTCCTTTCAATAACAGAGAACTGTGAGCCAAGTAACAGAAGCTTAGAAAATGTGACCTAAGGTAGATTGAGAGACTTTTTCATTCAGAGAAGAGGAAACTTAATTTCTGGTCCCTTTAAACCCCTCTCCACTTTATGAGTAAAATAAATGAAGAAGGAAGAAAACCTTGAAGGATTCAGTATGTATTTTGTTATATTCCTTCAATATTTTGTCATAAATAAATGAAAGATGGTGGGGAGAAAAGACTTCTTTTTAATCATCTAACTGTAATCCTACTTTTCTTTCTAGCATACCCATGGTGTCCAGTGATCACACAGTCCCTACATTTATATTATTGCTCCAGCAGCTCGATTCTGGGATATTGTGGTCTCCTACAGCATCACTAATAGTTTACACAGCGAGAGTATTCCATAGCAGTATTGCAGTCTGGTAGCGTTGTGGAAGTTCTTCAGCGGGACTGGTGCAATACAAAGCTTTTACGTATATTGTAGGTGGAGTTTTAGTAGGTGTCTTTTATGTTGACTCACATGCATTCATAACTACTTTTTATAGGGATTGATATCACTACTGAGGCAAGCATAAAGCTCTTCTTGGAATGCAAGCAGAGTTTTCAAAAGATGAAATTTTGACAGAATTGTACACAAATAATTGGTGTTTTGTTTTTCCCTTCCTTCCCCTTACTTTTAGCTGGCTGTGAGGTGGTTGGAACACAACTGCCGCTACCAGTACATGGATGAACTTCTCCAGTATGTCCGCTTTGGCCTTATGGATGTGGATACGCTGCATTCCGTAGCTCTTTCTCATCCTCTTGTCCAAGCTAGTGAAACTGCGACAGCACTTATTAATGAGGCCTTGGCTTACCACCAGAGCGTCTATGCACAGCCAGTTTGGCAAACCAGAAGGACAAAACCTCGCTTCCAGTCAGACACTCTTTACATTATTGGTGGGAAAAAACGTGAAATCTGTAAAGTGAAGGAATTGCGATACTTCAATCCGGTAGATCAAGAGAACGTTCATATCGCGGGGATTGCAAACTGGAGCGAGCTAGCGCCTATGCCCCTAGGGAGAAGCCACCACTGTGTTGCTGTCATGGGAGACTTTCTTTTTGTAGCTGGCGGAGAGGCAGAGCACTCCACGGGGCGCACTTGTGCGGTGAGAACTGCCTGTCGGTACGACCCCCGCACTAACTCTTGGGCTGAGATAGCTCCAATGAAGAACTGCCGGGAACACTTTGTGCTGGGAGCGGTGGATGAGTACCTCTATGCAGTTGGGGGCAGAAATGAATTGCGTCAAGTGTTACCTACTGTGGAACGCTATTGCCCCAAGAAGAACAAGTGGACCTTTGTACAGTCCTTTGATCGATCACTCTCATGCCATGCAGGATATGTGGTGGATGGTCTTCTTTGGATATCAGGTAGAAAACGTTTCACACAGTTTGAGGTACTAACAAAATATACTGTCTCGAATGAAACGGATAAATCTTCTTTGGTTTATGAATTAGGATAACTTTTGTCTTAAGAGTAGGGTATTTCAAAGAATTTAAGCCTGGAAGCATAAAATCAAGCCTGATTATAAGTATAGAGCATAACATACCTATACAATATTTTTTGTCTGCTAAATTATCTCCCTGTGTTTCAAAGCTGCATATATCACATGTGCTACCTCCAGTTGCCATTCATAAATCACAGTGCACTTTTGTGCGAATTTCAGATCACAAATTCTGTGTGCTTCTTAAAAAACAAAAACCAGACCCAGTTTCTGTAGTATGATCGGGTACCACTGGGTTTATTCTTGATGATGAAATGGAGAATTAAGTGCTTGTTGACTTGTGTAGATCCAGGGCTAGAAGGCAGGTGTATGAACTACTCGTATTTGTGCTTCAGGATATTGTAACAGGCCAAGATGACCTTTGTCATGCACAGCTCTAACTTTTCGTAAGAAGTGTGTTACAGAAGGTTATAAAGTTGTAATATTTATCATGGAAGTTAATAAGTAAATGGGGCCAGCTCTTGCGGAAAATGTTTGGTGACGGCCGTCTTTGCTGTTTATACCCTCTGGGGATTTTAATATGGTCTGGGATCCCTCTGGTGAAAAGATGGCGTATGAATGAAAGATTAAGTTAGCTACTTAGGCCTTTGCTGTGCTTCTTCCCAGGGAAGTGGTGGAGTCAGCATCCCTGGTGGTATTGCAAAGATGCGTAGGTGTGGTGTTTAGGGACATGGTTTAGTGGTGGGGTTGGCAATGCTAGGTTAATGGTTGGGCTCGATGATCTTAAAGGTCTTTTCCTACCTAAACGATTCTGATTCTCAAAGTACGTCATTTAGGTTAGTGGAGCTCCTTGCAGATGTATCTTTCTGCATATATAGATTAAGAGCTTCATGGGAATGGATTCCCAAGCACTGGTGAGGGAGGTAGCAGGTATCTATTTTTATACATATTTACTAAAATCACGAATAATGACTTTGGATTAAAAGCGTGACAGAATGCTCACCAAGATCCCTGGCAGGTGCTTTGAGTCACTTTCTTCAACAACTGGCATGGAAGGAGATACTGGCATCTTGTAGAGTTTCTGCTGTGTGTTAATCCTGAAGTGTGCACAGGGTGGCCTTTGAGAACCAGGTATGGTACAGAAACAGGGTTTCTGCTTTAGGGTACTGTCTGGGCTTCTCCAGAGTGTTACCCTGTTTACTCACTGCCTTTCCTGTTTTATCAGTGGAGAGAGATGTGTGCCTGTGATCAGCAATTCAAACCACTGCTGTGTTTTGTATTTTTGTCCACTCCCCCCCACCCTCCACCCCGGCCCTGTGTGTGTGTGATTTACATTTGTCAGTCTCTTAATGGAAAACAGGATGTTTTAGAAAATTGTATTAAATGTATTTGTATAAAATCATTGAATGAGCACTAGAAACATCTATCAGAGTGTGGTCCTTGCTCTAGTACATGAAAAAAGTACTATTTTTTCTTTTTTTTTTCCCTATACAAAAAAATCCAAGGAAGTATTTGATAGAGATTTTTAAATCAAATGTGGGGCTGATTGAAGATTACTTTTAATCTTTCTAGATATGCTAGGAAAGGGAAAATTATGCTGAGGATTAATTAATGTGTTTAGTTACGTAAGTGAAATGCATGCCTGCCTGTGTGTTTAAATACTATCTGCATTTATATAATGAAGCGGTGTGATATTCTGTTCAAGCATATGCCTCTAATACAGCTGTAGAATCAGGGGAAGAGGTAAGTGGAAGCCTATTAGATGAACTCTTTAAAACTGGGCAAACCAACAAAAAATATTTTATCAGTATTGTTCCATTTATATTTGAAAATGCTACCAACATAACTTCTGTTGTAAAGTCACAGTAAGGAGCAATTTTTTGGCAGTGGAATAAGATAGACAGGACTTTTCGGTTGTATTTTGTATAGTTCTTGAGAAAATGCTTAGCAGCGTTGAGTTGCTAGATTCTGATGGGTTATTATGAATTACGAGAGCATTCTATGCAATACTTCAGTAGGGTATTGATCTGAATTATGTACTCACAGACTGAAAACGGGTTCTGTGTATTGAATAGAGTTATTTTATAAATAAAAGTAGACAGAGATGCAATAACTGTAGCTAGCTTTCTATTATTAATTAATTGCTTAGGGCTAGAATGGAGCTTGCTGTACGTGTATATTCAGGGGCAGGGGAATAGTACAGAGAGATGTTTTATTGTTCCAAAAATATCAATAGTCACTGCTCAAAAAATCTGCTGCTCATCATCAAATGTAAAGTGTAAGAGTAATCAGTAATGCAGGAGGGAACCTAATTTTGAAGTATGTGGCCTAAAATTAAGTAATTAAAAAATTAGTCTGAGTTAGGGATGTTCTGAGCTGTCTCCCTGCTGCTTTTTCTGGGAAATATGGGTCACCAGCAAGAGCTCTCAAAGTCAGTCCGCTACTACCAGCTGGCAAGGTAACTGTGAAAATGTGCCCAGTTTTTAAGTAAGTGAATAAATTAAATAGTGATAATATAAGTTTCTAGCACTTGTATTTGTGGAGAGAGTCATCAAAATGTGACCTGCACACAGACCACTTATTCTGTAGCCAAAGCATCGGTGCCTCTGCTACAGACCCTTGTCTTCTAAAGCCTTTGCTAATCAAAAGCTGACTAGACTTAAGGGGTTTCTATTATTGGGATTCATTGTCGGCTTTACTTTGCTGCTCCTTTGGGACAAATATGAGATGAAATAAAAAATAATAGAGCATAAAATCATGGGAAACTCAGCAGGGAAGGGAAGTGCGTTAAACAAAATGCTGTAAGCACACGCTGGCAGTAGGAGATGGGTAGCTGGTGTTTCAGGTGACAGAGGGACTCCTAAGCTGCCACCATCCCCTTGGGGTTTTTAACCTGCCAGAAGGCTCAGAGTCAGCCTTCTGCACTCTGGAAGTAGTCAGACCCTCTTGGTCAGCACAAGTGGGTTCAGCTCTCAAGTTTTCTGGGCTTCATATATTGTGCAACATTTTTTTATATTTGTGTCAGTATTTTTTCTCGTCTTTTCTTTATTTTTTTCACAGCCTGCATTTTATTTTATTTTTCTTATTTCAAAAAATAGATGAGAATACATTAAAATAAGTTTTCTGTATTGACAGTACAGCATTGGGCAGATGGTTTTGAAATTTTAGAGAAAGATGAATCTTACAGGCCCCAATTAACATCTGACACCGTGACCCATTTCACAAACAAATTGCTTGCCACATGCTTGAAGAGTGAAGTATTTGAGTGAAAGAGAAACAAAACGCACCAAACTCTTTGGAGTTCAACATACTAACAATCGTTCCCTATAAAAGCAAGGAAATACTTTCCATAAGAGTGAGAACTTGAACTATACCCGTTTCCCTGCATCCTCCGTGGCGCGCACATGCAAATCTGGAGACCTACTTTTCTGTACAGCTTAACCTTCCTCCTCCCCTATAGGTGTAGTGCCTGTGGGGCCAGAGAGGGGCCTGGCACCTCTGCCAGGCAGTTCGGCTCTGGGCCATTCCCACACCTGCAGCTGGGGATAAGGAGGCTTCCCTTCCTCCTCAAGTGCTCAAGAGATTAGCACATGAAAAGTCTTCTCTAAAGCAAAGTATGATGCTGTTGTTCCGCAGAAGTCCGAGTTGCCTGACCTTCAGTGTGTCAGCTAAAATCATGACTTGACATGCACACAGAAACTCAACTTGGGGAGGGGTAAACAAGCCAACCCCATACAGTTGCTTTGTACTTCACAGCTTTTTCTTCAAAATTCAAGATTCTTTTATTATTATTTTCTTTTCCTTAAGGGTGGAGATTTTGACCAAGGAAATGATGGAGATGGTGTATCTTGGAGAATTATTCTGAGTTTGCAAGTGGTTTCAGGTCAAAAGTATTACTTTACTATCAGTATGGCGTTTGTTGTGAGGAGAATAATTTTTTTTCTCAGTAAATGCCTACAAAAATGTTTTATGAAAAATAGATCTGGAATAAATAGGAATGTACAGTGTCTAACAACCAAGTTTTGCAGTGCAGCTAGCGCAAAAATTACCCAGGAGTAGGACTTTAACAAGTACGTAAAAATTGCCTCAGTGATGCAGTCTTGGTCTGTATATGGAACAGTATTTCGGTTGTTACTATCATCATCATTATCATCTTTGAATAAAGATAACGGATCTCACACCTTTCAAGCATGGACATTATAGGTTTGATGCCATTGATTCCTCTTCGCTTGAATGTAAACACCAGGTTTTAATGATTTAAACAAAAACCAACCCACAAACTAGGGCTTGTGCCCTTCTTGTTTGCAGCTGGATTGCATCTGGGGTGGCCCAGTGTTAATTAGAGCTGCTGTTGGCGCCTTCCAGGGGACTCGTTAGGCTGGGAGAATATGCTCCAGCTCTCACCGCACCTGGGCTGGCCGCTGTAAAAGGCAGCGGGCTTGCATGTCGAGGAAGGATTATCTTGTGTTTAACACACAGACACGTAAGAGAGGAGAGATTTCTATTTTAAAATAGCAGAGCACCTTGGGGCGCATGTCAGGAGTTTCTATATATTCCTTGGATTTGCTGGAAGGATTACACAGGGGAGCTCTTTGCCAACATGTAGTTTTACACGTCTCCCAGCAAACTCGGATTCGTGCGTGCAGCCTAGCACTTGGGGACTTTGGAGAGAGTTGTGAGATTTTCTGGGGGATTTGGATTAGATTAGGTTTCTTAAGTCATATGGGGGTCTTACTAGGACATGTTATAAATATGGATTATAAATTTTCGATTGGGAAAATGGTGCTGAATCTGCTGCCTCCCACCTTTCTCTTTTTGGGGGTGCCTTTATTGAAGGTGCTTTTCAGCGCAGTTTGTGGACGGTTTGGGGGGCTGTAACAAATCAAAATATTACCATGTGTGGGGAAGGGCTGGACAAGGCAAGTCTCGGACTCCTCCAGGACCTCTCCATGTAGAGGGGTACTGTTGCATGAGTGGGGAACTTGAGGTCTTGGAGGGCCCGAAAAGCAGGGTTTACATCCTGCAAGGGAGTGAGCAACAGTGATTGTGGCAGTGTAGAAACATTGTAAGCCCACAGGTTGGATACTGGGCTTCCCGTGAGCATCTTCTCATGTCTGTAAGAGCAAGACAGACGCAGACTTGTCCTGAGAACACTTCTTGCCTCCTGGAAACTCTAGTCCTCAAAGCAAGCTGCTCATGACAAAGCTGTGCAATCATCACACTCAGTTTATAAAACCCAGCGAGTGCTGACCAAATTGTAACTTTTCTGGCATTTACCCAGCCAGATGTTTTTTTCTCTTTCCTTAACTGTTGGGTTACTACCATGTGAGCTGCTATTGCTTAACATCAAACTTAATAGCATGGTTGGTATTTTTAAATACTTCAAGTGTTGTTACCATGCCTTTCCCCTCCTTTCCTCATAGAAAGCACTGTATAGAAGTTTAAGAAATCATTGCAGAAATTACCCCACTTTTTTCTGAGAGGAAGTATTTATTATTTTTAGTACCATTTCGACTTTCTTGTCCTATTTTTTTTTTTTTAAAGACATATTGCTCTTCTTTTGCCCTTTCCCAGCTGCCAGTAGTATTTTTAAAAAATAGTTCAAGAGGACACTGCAGACTTGTTAAAATTGAATTTTGGCAGAAAAATTTAAACTTTTGCTATAGCACTTCAAAGTTAGGAGGAACTTGAGTTTGAAAATTGATGCAGATATAAGATGGCATATTTAATGGCAGATGTATCTATAGAAACCTGTTAAGATGCAGATTATCCCCCTGGGGAGGGGAGATCAAAACTGCCAATCTATAAAATATACTTGTTAGGGGAAGGCATGGAATCTATCTCTACGAGCACTTTGATTGCAGGGGACAGTGTAGCAGCATGTGGCATCATAACCTAAGAGCAGACAAATCAGCTTGATGACTTTCAAAGCCAAGAATACTGCTGGAGGCAAGGGTACTCCAGTCTAGAAGAAATTAAAACATATAGAGACTGTTATTAATTCCAGATCTATTTTTGTGTAGTCAAATCTGTATGCAAATCCTTAGCATCTCATTTTGGCAGATTAATC
>KL273139.1:0-20547 GCA_000699545.1 Podiceps cristatus | reverse complement strand
AGCGGTATGTGAAGGGAATGTAATGATAAAACACCACAGATGAGCAATGTTGCAGGGGAAAAAATGTAAGCTGTGTACTTGATATGGGGCTCTTTGTGAAGAGAGGCAAATAATTTTGCTTATTTGATTATTTCATTATTTTGCGAGGAAGCAACCTCCTTCTTTCCCTTCTTCCTCCACGTCTTTCCCCCCAAATTAAGGCGTCCTTTCTGAATGGGAATATGAGACCCAGCATTGTGTTTCCAATGCATCTTCTGTAGTTTAACATTCTAGAGGTAATCATCCACATAACCATGATTTTTTTTTTTTTCAAAATACTAATCTGACATTCCATTTAAAACATTATGCTTAGAGTGAAAATAACTATGTAAAAGAAAATCAAATTACAAGACCGATATTAGAAAAGATTGTTTTGTGCATGTGGCTGACAGCCACTAACGCTGTGAGGGCGCACAACAGTGTGGAGACAAATAACAGATTGTGAGATTAGACACAGGAATGGGCACCGCTTTCCGGTGCATGTTCTTGCGTGTGTGCCGCACAGGTGCTGTGCCGGGCAGCGTGTGGCACCGTGTGATGGGAACAGTTTGGGAAGACCGCATCTCGTCCCGGCTGCCTCTTAACGTGCAAGTGTCTCTGAGCTGGGAGCTTGCGCTACCGTCCGTGTGCCGGGGCCCCAGTACAGGCTGGTGCTTGCAGAGGTGCCCCCAAATAACAGTAACACCCAAATACCCACCTCCCTGCTGCTGTGGTTGAAGACAAGGTTCTTGAATAGATTTGTCTGTAGTTTCTGCTCTCCGTTGATCAGATTCTTGGCCTCGCTCAAGTTATTTGGAGTGACCAGAGGGTACGTGTGTGTTAGCGAGTAGCTCAGCCCAGTAGGAGCAGATCAGCAGATAAAACTTGGGTGCCGAGTTCTCTGTATCTACTCATGTACAGTTCACATTTTTTTGCTTTGGACTAGATTTAATTTGGTCCCGTGGACCAAATGTTCCCAGTACTCAGCTGGTACAAAGCCATCTGAGAGAGCAGTTGTTATTTCACACCCGTATGGCCGTCAGCCACTGCTCTGTCTGAAACAGGGGGCGTCCTTGCAAAAAGAGAAGCATCAACAAATGTCATGACAGATGAAATTCCTTCCTCTCATTGCTGTGGATTTCATCCATCTTTGGCACATGCTGTTAAAACTGGAATATAAAAAGTTTGTCAATATGAGTTGCGCTGGTGTGTGGCCACTGGCAGGTGCTAGTTGTATCCAGACCTTCTGGCAAGACGAGAGTTGGGGCATTATTGCGGGTCCTGTCTTCCTGTAGGCCCAGGGTGGTGACGGAGCAGCGACTGGGACCTGTGGCAGTGCTGCAGTGTCGCCACATCCCCAGGAGGCTCGAGCACGCTCGAGAACTTGTTTCCCTGGGTAAGATTACCGACTTGAGACTGAAGAATTTTCCCAGCAGTTTAATCAGTGAGATTTGCCATTTAAAACCAACGGAGAACAGGATGATAGGGCATTAAACATACAGTGTGTTAAAATAAATAGTGGGTTTGCAGCATCTGCTTGGGTCAGATTTTATTCCAGGCTTTTCTGAGGTGCTTTATAGCTTGCTTTCTAAACATTATTGAAAAGTAAATACTAGTGTTGTTTGTGGTCACTATAGAAGAACCTCCCAAAGAAAGTCTACAACTAAGCCAGGAGATGTTCTTTCTATAATACAGACTAAATACAGAATTTCCTTCCCGTGTATAGGCGAGCGCAGTTGCACAGCGTTACACTGTGCTTTCCAGCCAGCGGTGGCGGCCCCCATCACGCTCCCGGTTAGGTAGAGCTCCTCTCCGACCTCTTCCTTCTCTCTGACGCAAGCCTACCTCCTCCTCCTTTAAGCCCTGTTGCATACTGCGCGCTCCTTGGACAGGGACGGGTTTTATCTTCGCGTCTTGACGACGGCTGAATGCACAGTCATGTATAAACAGATCCATTTTAATCTCATTTTTAGCCCATAGAATTAGCTTTACAAAGGAAGTGTGAGGGGGGGAGGGGTGTTTGTTATTGCTATTTTATGTTTCTAGATGTTTGACAAATGTGCTACTTACTACCTTGTAATCAGATTAAAAAGTGCAGTGGAATGTAAGCATAAGTGGTGATATGCAATGTAATTATGTCAGCAAATGAACCCTAGAATTGCTTTTTTTTGGTGTACCTGATCTTGGTCCTGGTTTTGCTTATATGAAAAAATGTAACCTGTATAAACTCTTTCATAGGAGGAGTAACAAATACTGCACAGTATCAAAACAGGCTCATGGTCTATGATCCAAAGCAGGTGGGTATCTCTGTTTTTCTCATATGTTTTACTTCCAACAGGTCTCTTAGAGAATACATACAATGATTTTGTAAGGCTAAAAATGCTGACCATTTGAATTAGTGGTGTTTTAAATTCACTTTGTACTGATGTGTGAGTTTAACAGAGTAATGGAGACCCTGACTTTTTATTATGTTTTTTAAGCCTGTGGGTGTTAGAAACATCCTAGATTAAATACAGAAATGTGCTTTAAATCCTCTGTATTTATCAGTATGTATTTTGCTTGTTTATTTTTTTGTAATCCAGCAGCCCTGGGCAACGTATACTCAAAGTCAGCGTCACAAAACTGCTGCTCGTCATTGGCATTTCTGCTTTGAATTACACATATACGGGCTTTTTGTTTTCTGCATACTTTCAGAACTATACTACCTGGCCGTGACTTATTCTGCTGACTGCAAGGGTGCCTATCATTTCATTACCCAAGCACCTAAAATATCTTTTAGGGATTATTTCATACATTATGTATGTGTTTTGATTAGGTTAGCATGGCTCAGTAACCATTTCAGGGGGTTAGGGCATGGTTATGCCCTCTTGCTTGTATTATGAATTAAAAGTCCTAAGCGTGCAATCAGAGTTGAATAGCCTGATTTACACCCACGTGTAATCTGGTTGTGGGATAGGGGCTTTGATTGCTGTATTTGGAACCAAATTGTGCCAGGTGATACTTCTATGCTGACTTTTTTAAAGCATAGCACATACGGGTCCTGAAGCAGAAAGCAGGAAGGCACACCTGCCTCCTTCTTTTTAAGGTGCAGTTTTATGCATCGATCATACAAACGCTGATTCTGTCCTAAATCCAAGTAGTAATTACAGGCAGCAATCTTATTTTGTTTATGAGGGGGACGCTCTTATTTAGATTCTATGTCTCTACTGTGTGTCTTTTGCTTTGATTCTTTCCTTGCTGATGTGAAGGTTGCACCCCGAAACACCAGTGGCAGGGCTACTTCAGCGTGCCGTGCCGACGGCGAGACACCCAGCCTGGCGTGTAAAGAGTTACAGGGGAAGTGTGCGCTCGCATTCTTCAAATGAGGTCCGCTTCGTGTTTGTACACACAAGCTCTTTTTAAAAATTCTGCTGGCATATTGTTTACGGTGGGCACTGGAAACCAGCACATCTGCTTGCATCTCGCACAGAATCTCAATAACTCCATCATTCAGCCCCAGCGCTTGCTTCTGCGCGAGGCCTTTGTGGCGAGTCGATAATGCCTGCCATCTGCCACCGAGCACACAGCTACCTGCCAACAAGCCGGCTGGGGTGACCTCTGCTTCCCCACCACTGATTAGTATTCACACGCCGGCTTATTAGAAATGACCCCACCAGGCCCCTCGGTTTCTTTGCCTTTGCAGCGCTTTGCGGCTCACCTGGCAGGCACTGCAGTGGAGGAAGCTAAAGATATAATCAGGGGATGCAGGCAGGCTTTGCAAAGCAGATGGTGTCTATAGTCTGGCGTTAAGAGACTGGACTACTAATGCAAACATTAATGCCTAATATTGAACTATTACACACTGAAATGTACAGCTATATATTGCGGAGGTTAAAAGGCAGTAGTATTAGAGGCTCTCGAGTTACCGCAAGCGGTGGCACATGTAACAGAAAGAATTTCCTCACAGATTTTAACTTCTTCCACTTAAATAAATTAATCTCATCTGTTGCCGGGTGGTTTGGTAAGTGCAGCAGGAGCAATTGTTTCCTTCTGTTTAAAATACTATGCTTTAATCCCTCCTCTTCCATGCCCATTTCCCCCTCCCCTCAAAAGGTAGAATTATTGAATATTGTTAACTAGGAAGAAAAATATGCGAAAGGACATTCCTTTGCCTACAAATAAAGGGTTAGCATTAAACCAAATACATGAAATCTTTTGAGAAGATTCTTTAGGAAATTATTTTCCCTGTTGCTTCATTCCCCAAGGATAAGATCAAATAAGCTTCTGAATAATGAAAGGTAGAAGAATCTCTCTTCTCTTATAACAGAACTAGGTGGGATGGATAATTTTAGCACTGTATACAAAGGAGACATCTAATAGTCTTGCTTAAGGAGGATTTGCTACTGAATTCTAAAGAAGAAAAAAGCTTTGAAACCCAATGAGCTAAACAGGAAAAATACAGAGCAAGAAATACTATTAAATTAATGAATTTATATGTGAGAACACATATAAAGTTGTTGAAAGTCCGGTATGTCTAGTCAGTGTTATAACCAACACATATGTTTAACATATGAACAACACAATTATATCCACGTGTGACTTCTGGCCAAGGGTAAGGAAAACACCACTAACACACTACTATTAATGTACTACTAGTATAGATACATCTGTGAGCAGTGCTGAGACAAGTCCTCTTTTCCTTTCCAGAATAAGTGGTTAAGCCGTAGCCCGATGTTGCAGAGGAGAGTGTATCACTCCATGGCTGCTGTCCAAAGGAAACTTTACGTGTTAGGTGGGAATGATCTGGACTACAACAACGATCGGATCCTGGTTCGGCACATAGACTCCTACAGCATAGATGCTGACCAATGGACACGTTGCAGCTTCAACATGTTGACAGGCGAGTGTTGTACCCCAAAAGAGGAAACTCACTACTATTGGAATAAAACGTCAATTATTTTCCCTTTAAATGCCTTTAGTATGTGGAACTCCACGACTTTGCCTCAAGTGCCTCTGATTTAGGGGCAGTTGTTGGCCAACAAGACGCTTTTGATTACTGTTCTGGCATTCAGTGTTCTACAAAACATTCATCTTAGGACATTGTAGGATAAATTTTTAAGAAGGTGCACATAATTTAATTAAGCAATAAAAAATTCTTTGTTGTAGTATTACCAGTACTTATTTTTGATTCTCCAAAAGCTTGCCTGCACTGATAGATGTAGCTCCCTGTTTGAGTGTTCAACGAGCAGATCCATCTCTACCATGATATTGTTATGTAGTACTTTCTGCTGGCATTCTAGAGCATTGAACTCCATTAACCATCACTTATTTCTAAGCAATATCTTCTTAATAAATTACCCGAAAGGAGGTGGCTGTCTTGGAAGTCCATCAAGTCAGGGATGACTTGAGTATCTCAGTTAGCTATGGATCTGTAGAGTTCATCTTGACCATTAGGAGGAACTGTTAACAGTAGCAATGTGCAAAGCACTGCAACTCACTGTCCCTGCCACCCAGTCCACCAAATTTCACCGCCACTTCATACGATTCCCAGATGTGCTACTCCCTCAAATCCCTGGGGGAGACAGGCACGTGACGTGCTGTCGGAGCAGCACCACCAGCACCTTTGGGGAGGAGGATGTGTTTCCAGGACAGCCATAATGTTGGGGCCGTTCTCTTGTGCAGCAGGCTTGGAGCTCTATTAGTAACAGTATTGGCTGCCAAAAAAGTTTTCAGCACAGGCTGTGGTAGGAGCCCTAGAACTGAGCCTGCCTCACTTGTCATCCTCTTCCATTTTTGGCATTGCATTCTTTTCTGAGATGCAGCAGGCTTGGAGCTCTATTAGTAACAGTATTGGCTGCCAAAAAAGTTTTCAGCACAGGCTGTGGTAGGAGCCCTAGAACTGAGCCTGCCTCACTTGTCATCCTCTTCCATTTGGCATTGCATTCATTTCTGAGATCTACCACTGAAAGGGATACAAAGACTGTAGGAGCTTATCTACGAACTCGGGATAGCCAGAAACAGAAATGAACATCTGGCAAATAAGACAGTTACCTTATGTCATCTTCCTCCTGGTAGGTTTAAAATCTACTCTAGTGGCAACTTTGTTCTTTAAGATATTGCACTGGGCTTCGTAATCTCTGGGATCTGGGGAAGGGTTGCTTGGTTTCTGAGTCAGGTCATCAGAGTACTTCGTGGACATTGAGGAGAAAGGCATGGATTAAAAAGGAAGAGTAACAGACTGTCAAACAGAACTAGTTTTTCCTATCCCTTTTGCTCTCTATTTATTTTGTTTCATTATCTGGAGGAATTGACAGCCTTTGAGAAGGCCATAATCTGATTTGCAACTGCAAAACAGTGGCACTGCAGCCACCCCCACCTCCTGGAGCTGACCCTGTTCCACTAAATGCTGTGAGACAGTAGCCTCTCCTCTGGTATGACCTGGTGTGTTGCTCCGCAACCTGCACCTGGAGAAGCCATCTAAGCCTTTCTTTGCATCTCTGCAACTGGTGGTAAATGTGCATATTGCGCTGTGTAATGCAGATTTTTTGAAGGCTGCATTTTTCTTTCAAAACTTCCACACTTGTCCAGGAGACCATTGCTATGGGAATGAGCTTGGACGGCAGCTTCTTCAGTGTTCACCATACGGGAGGAACAGGGGGACGAAGAGGTGTGGGCAGAACGGGAGGGGCATTCAGCTCTCTCGGCCTACGTGTCTGTCTGGGTGCGCACGTGCGATAGGAGCTGAGGCGCGGTGGGGAGCTTGCCTGTCACCTATGAAATACCACGTACAAAAACCTGTGCATTGAGGAGACAGCAGATGGTCACCCGCACAGCCCCCCTTCATCGCTGCTGCGGGGTATCTCCCCGGATAGCACCCTACGGGCCTCCCCCGGAGAGCAAAGCACAGCCCTCGCTCTTCACCTTCACTGTTGCACATTGTGAATTCTGAAACAGTCAAGTTACTGCCAGGTGCATTTTCATCATATTACAGAACTCCAACGTTTGGTGTTAAAAGGGTTAATTACACACTGAAAGTGGTTTCTATTTCCTTTTTTGCTTTAGGTCAAAATGAGTCTGGAGTCGCTGTCCACAATGGTAGGATATATTTAGTTGGCGGCTATTCGATTTGGACAAATGAGCCTTTGGCATGTATCCAGGTGAGTGATTTAGGTTTCTTTTAAAGTCTTTTCCAATAATTTTGCAAGGATACGTTTTGCACAGAGGTTATTCGAAAAGGAAAATGCATGTGAAGTGGAGAGATTAAGGATGTTTCTTATGCAGCCACTGAACCTGCATTAACACAGTGAGGAAATACTATGGATATTAAAAATATTTCCAGATGAGCCATTAGATCCAATTATTCTGAGATATTTTAGTAAAACAGAGTGGAGGAGTATTTCCTTTGGCAAGGTTTGGGTAAAATAGCAGGTAGGTATTCTCAGGTTATACACTCAAGTTCAAAAGTAAAAGGGCTGCAGAAATGGATGATGGGACATGGGCTGACAATTTTTCAGCCCATCTTGTGATTTTTTTTTTTTTTTCCCCCCCCTCTCCAAGTTGTCTTTCAGAAGAGCAGCCAGAGTTAACGAGTTGTTCTTTGACAAAGTTCAGTCAGCCTGCCCTAGCACTTACTACTTCAAAGCTTGAATGGGAGGGTTTTGATCCCTGCTGTAGGCAATAGGTTGTCCAACAAACTCTTCCACTCTCTCATCTTGTATAAGAGCAGGCTACCTACAGATCCATGGCTTTCAGATATTCCTGTACAGAATTAGGAATTCTTATCTTTCTGCGTTTTTCTGAGTGAAGAAAATCCGCATCACAGCCATCACTTTGTGACCAGCTGGGCAGTTAGAGACAGAAACTCTTGTTTACATCTCAGTTTCTGCACTTTTGCTGATAAACAATATTTTCATTAGCTTCCAACTAAGGATTTTAGGATTTCACCTCTAAACTGTTCCCCAAGGCTAGAAGTTAGACTTAGCATAGGAAGGGAATGTATTGCATCTTAAGCTGCTGTCTTATAACAAACACTTATTAGCATGAGTTTGTAAAGGATAGATCATGTGAGATAAGAGGCTAAAATTATGTTCTGCTCATAGTAAAATTTTGTTTTACTGAATTGTTGGATACTGTATCTAACAATTTTTATTGGAAAAATCCATTCAAACTGGCTTCACTAGCTGCCATACAGTGCTTCAGATGGAGTAATAGCATGGTATCAAGGCGGTGGCTCTGCTCCGCCAACACGCTCATTTATAATCCGTAGGTACTTTGCAGTATTGCACCTGGGTTTAAATATTGCTTAGTGACAAGTGAAAATGATCCTGGGATCTTGCTTTCTTAAATGGACATTTGTCCACATCCCCAAACTGGTTGTGAACTGGCAGCCTGCCCGAGAAGGTCCCCGCATTAAAGGGAGAAGTAGTATAATGAGGGCTTTGGCAGAGCTGGGTGTGCTGCCCCTTCTCAGTTGCTGGCAGTGTGCCTGGCTTTAACCCGTAAAGCTAGCCCTTTTCTCTTCAAATTCAGCAAGTTTGAGGTTGCTCTCTCCTTTGGAAGAGAAAAAAAAAAAAAAAAAAAAAATCCGCTTTTTCCATGTATCTTCATTTTCGTGAAGTCATTCGTTCATCTGGCCTTTCCAGCTTCCACAGAGCTCCCTTGCTCCCCGTATGCCACCAGGCTGACAAATGGTTCGTGCTTTGCAGTGACAGTAGCCCTGGTGTGCAGCGCAGCCGGCCGGCGGGCTTGTGGGCTCTGCTGCCGGGAAGCGGGATCCAACGGCACAGTCTGCTACCGAGTGCCCGAGCTGGGATACGATTGGGGTGATGAGGCAGCAATAAATCACCAGATCCATAAATACAGCCTAAAAGTGATCGAAAATGCCTATCTGTTGGGATTAAAAGTACATCTATGCAGTGTGTGCCAGCAAATTTGTTTCAGCTTTCTTCTGTGACCCCTGAAGTACTTTGTACGCTTTGACCTGCAGGTGCTGGATGTTAGCAAGGAAGGGAAGGAAGAAGTGTTCTATGGGCCTACGCTCCCCTTCGCTTCCAACGGAATAGCAGCCTGCTTCCTTCCAGCTCCTTATTTCACGTGCCCCAACCTCCAGACTCTGCAAGTGCCTCACCACAGGATCGGCACAGTGTGAGACGGGGAACGTGCACATCATAAAATCAGAAGCCGAAGGAGGAAAAAAAAAAAAAAAAAATCAAACCCTGTGTATGGAAGGGTTTCTCTGGATCAGTGAAAAGAATCAATCCCCATGGGCTGCTGCTTTACCTTCACACATTTGTCTTAAGGTCAGATGACAAGAGGTAGGAAGGAAGCTACAAAAACTGTCTGCAGTTTCTCTCTGCCTCAGATGTAGAAGCGTATGCGTGAGCGCGTTTGCCGTTTCTGGTGGTGACTGCCCGCTACCTGTCTCTACTTCATCTTCTTATGCAACTTTGTAAGACATTGTGAATGCTCTCAGCTCCTCCCGGGCTGCTCTTCCTTGGAGCCCATCCGGTCAGTTGTTCACCAATGGCACTTTCCAAGCTGATAGAAAGCTGTGTATATATTGACAGAGATGATATAATACTATGGTGATTATGCAACTTACTTGATACCTTTGGCAAAAAGAATAACAAATGTGTTGACTTCCAATTCCAAACTCCATCGTTTACACTTTCTCATTTAATAATACTTCATTTGAAATTTAAATACTGCAAAGCAGATTAAAACAAAAATAAGAAACAAACAAGCCCTATAGTATAGGAGGAACAGATAAAAATTTTCTCAGCTGCGAGACAAAGACACTGAAGCGTCATGGTTAAACCCAAGTCTGAACTCAATGTGTTTGTCTGAGAATCTAAAGATCATTTGGGATGTCATTTATCAAGGTCTACTATCAAATAAATGTTACCTTCTGTCATATGATCAATTCCTCCTGACAGCTGCAGTCCTTTAATGGTGGAGAACAGCCTCTTTACTGTATAATTAAAATGTGCCATTTACTTAATATTTTTAATATCCAGTTTGCAAGGGGTCACCACATTTACAATTATCAACGAACAGTCTCATTTTGTCCAACATATGGTCCCACAAATCACTGGTCTCTAGAGGCTAAACAGGTGTAGAACAATGTCAATATTTATTTATTTATTCTTTCAGTTTATATAGCGTGTCTCCATTCCATACTCCAGGCATATGCCAGTTCACAATAAATACTCTTAACCTGTTATGTTTGGCTTTGCTTGGCTACTGCAGCCCCTGTCTCTTATTTCCGTCTTTTATTTACATATCTAACAACAACCTCAGTGTTTGTAAATATTAACCATGCATGTAATTAAATCTTTCTCTATGATTTATGGGTACTCTGCACTTCTCTGCTTTACCTGCTGATCTGTTCCCTGCCACCGTGCTATCTGAGCAGAGCTACGAAATTCCTCCCGGCACTCATGCAAATGCCACGTGCAAGATGTGCTGCAGCAAGAGCCTGCGCTTGCTGGACGGGAACAGGTTTGATTTTGCCCAGGGAGCAGCATTTCCAAATCAAATGCATCTTTTAACTTTTAAAGGTCTGGTTAGCGACATGGAGCTGAACTTTTATCACCATTTCCAGCTCCAGGTGGGCAGTGTACTCACAGAACATCACCTTTCTTTTCACAGAAATTTCCAGGTTAGAAAGTTTTGCGTTATGTGTTTTTTGGTTGGTTTTTTTTTTTTTTTTTTCCTGAGCTCTCGCCAGCGGGTCCTTGCATAGAGCAGAGCTGCAGCCGCAGAGCCTTCCCCCGGCACACTGATGACTGCTGCTGCTGTCTCCCTCTGCATCCGGCGGGACTTTTCTCTGTCTGCACAGGAGCTGCATAGGCTGTGCATCAGGAATTGTTTTGGTTTGTTTTAATTCCTTTGGTCTCCTGGAAATCAGGATGCAAGGGCCAGCTCTCCTAATGAGCCATTTATGCTTAAAAATCCGGTTTGCCCTGTGTGGGCTGCAGGGCCCAAGCCTGGCACGTGCTCGAAGTTCTACTTAGGCCTGACTTGGAGGGACACAAAGGTATCGCACGTCTCATTTTCAAGAGGAAGGTGGCTACATAAGCAACAACCCTTGGGGCTTTGAGCCTGGCCCTGGAAGCACCAGGTGAGTGATCGGCTTTTGCTTCAGGTGCGGAACTGACATTACCTCCTATATCGCAGGTGGTGGGAGAATTAATTTCTTGGCCTTCGTAAAGGCTAGTGCGCAAAGCATGTTTTGTATGTCTCAACTTAGTTCTGAGGCTTTTATTTATTCCTAGGCCTCAAAGGCCTTTCCACAGCTGTAGCTACGAAACCACGTCTGAACGGCGCCTTCTGGAGCGCGGGGGGTTACGATGGGTCTGGCTGGCTGCTGAGCGGCGGCAGCAAGCTGCGAGCGAGGCCTGGGTCGAGGGGCGGAGCGGGGCAGCTTCCTTATGCAAAGCAGCGTGTGCCTCTTGGGTCTAGAACTGAAAGGCAGGAGTGTATGGCAAGAAAGTTATTTATCATGTTTGTTCTGCCCTTTCGACGCTTTTACTGTTCGGGTTGTTACCACCGATTGTCTGTACTGGTGAACAGCGGCTTTAAACAGCTGTGCAATTGCATTGAAGTAGTTAAGGGTTCCACAGCCCCAGAGCCTCAGGACAGCACATATGCTCCTGCTAGTGTCAGGATTCTGCTCTGGCTCTTAATCATCAGGCTCCGGTGAAAAGACAGAGAAGTCTTTTCTTAGCCCCCAAGTTTTTGTGCTGCACTTGTCTATCTGGGTCTTTCTGCTTTCACTGCAGGACCTACAGGACAGATGGGGTGCTTTCCTGCACCTGAAGTCAGAGAAGGCCACAGAGCCCCTGCCAGGTGAGCACAAACTGGTTATTTATTGCCAGGTAAGAAAAGAGAACAGTGCCCATGCAAGAGCAGGCAGGGAGCAGGCTGGTGCCAGCAGCGGCTCTGCGCCGGCTGAGAGGTCGCTGCCGGGGAGGAGCGGAGGGGGGAGAGCGAGGCCGGCGGCAGCGGTGTGGGGGTCCTGCTGGCCGAGGCTCCCAGGGAGCTGCAGCTTCCGAACCAGCATGTCCCGGTGCTCCCATTTTTCCACTTAGCGTCCCGTCCCTGGCTTCTGAAACTGCACCGCTTGCGGGCTCCTGTGTGCGAGCTCCACATCCGCCTCTGCTGTTCTAAATTTTGTACCGTTTTTGGCAAACACAAACCTCTGAACCCAACCATCGTTCCTGCCCAGCCTACCAGTTTTGGCACGTCCCTCTGCAATGCTGTTTAGCTCTGTTTTCCCACAGAGCCTTAAAGTTGTCCATAATAAAAATATTTCCACGCTTGATGGTTCTGTTTAGTAGAGTGAGAGCAGTCTGCTGCTGGGAGTCACCGGGGCTCCCAGCTGCGAGTGAGCAAGGGACTGGCCCAGGTTGCAGCCAGGAAGAACTCGCTGGCCCTTCAGGAAAGAGGTTTCCTTACAGCTGAAGAATGCAGCACAGTTCTGTGCATTTCCTTAGATTTACAGAGTAAAGCTATTGCGATCTGCATCTGGGCTTTTGGGCTACAAGGTCTCCAGAGCTGTACTGAGGGGCTTTTGTGCTTTTAAGCCTGTCCTGTGATCCCCTGCTCTGGGCCAGTCCCCTAAAGATTACTATTTCATCCTTAATATGGCATGCTTCACCTTTGAGTCCCAAGATGTGTTATCAGCTCTTCTTAGCTATAAATAACCACAATGGCCATTGGTTGCTTCGGGCTTTTTACCCCAAAAAGACACAATTTCCAGAAGCAGCAGCGCCAACAGTCTCTTCTGCCCCTCACATACTTGCATGTTGTGAGCCAGCGTGCAGCCCTGCACTAGTGTTTTTTAAATCCTTGCATTTCTAGTTGTGGCTTATGATTTTCTTCTTACTTTCCCTGACAGCTGCTAAATTACCTGGACACTCCGAACAGTCCAAACTTCTCTAACTCTTTTTTCCTCTAAGTTTTGCCTTCCCCAGTTACCCTCCCCCAAACCTGTACAGACATTTAGTACATCAGTTGCAGAATCATGGAGAAATAGATAATTGAATATTCACACATGCAGAAACAACACAGGCAGAATGTGGAACAATGTGGAAACAAGCGCGAAAAGAGGCGGCATCTGTTTATTGAAAATTAGAATGTAGAATAAATTAAGAGGGCAAGGTTAAAACACTTCATCTGCAGGCAGAGTTTGTAGGAGAGGAAGACTTTGCAGGAAGTTTAGCACGTAGACTATATAAAGGGCTTGTACAGTTTTCGGTTTTATTTTTGCAAAATGGGCTTCTCCCCCACCCCCACCCCCCTGACACAAAGAGAAAAAAAAGTGTCCACAGAAAGAATGGTTTTCCAGTAGACATGATTATATATAGTTGTTTTACAGTAATGCCAGAACTAAAATTCTTAAAATGTTAACTCTTGCCATGAGATTAGGCAATGCAGCAAAACAGAGTAAGTATTTTTAGCAATACCCTCAATTCATGTAAGTGAACGATGTGCTAATTTTTCCACCACTGCCAATACATGTCATGTTGGCCCTTTCTAAAATGAATAATGAATTTAGAAAACTTGATTTTTTTAATGCCAGTTTGGGTGACATTCTACAAGGAGGAGAGTATATACAAGACAGTGTTTGATGGACTGAAAAATGCAGTGAATTTGGTTGTGACATGGAATTACTCTGCTGGTATTTCCCCAGGCCTGCAAAGACACCACATCTCTGAATACAGGATCTGAGTTGTATAATTTTTTTTGTTGTTTTTGTTGGTTTTTTGTTCATTTTATACATACCTTCACCTTTCATACATTAAGCCTACAAAAGGTTTACCATTTTAAAGCTGCTCAACTAGACAAAAGCCATATCCTAGTCATTCATCATAAAACAAGCTTAATTATGCTAGGACATATTGACACTGCATCAGATTTTTAATCTTCAACATAATTTTATAACCATTGCTAACAGATGGGCTGATTATACTGAATTTGAGTTTTAAGCAATAGTTAAAAATTGTAAAAGAAGATTAAACTGAAAATACCCATGCATACATAATTTTAAGAAGATACTGACTGAAAGAAGAAAAAACAGAATGCAATAAAACCTCTTTTTCTGTTTCCTGAGGGAAACACATTGTGTTCAGGTGGACAGTTAATCAAAGTTCCTTAAATGACTCCATAAGCAGTGTACGCTATCGGCAGCTCCTCTCTGTGCAGTTACAACAGATATGCAGAAACAACTTCTTTCTATATGTCTGCTACTCTATTCCAGCATAAAAGGCATAAATTTTTCTATTTCAGAAGCCCTTTTATTGAAACAAGCACCTTCCTCCATATTTTTTTTTCCTCACTGAAAATGAAAGCAAGGAGTAATTTACATTATTGTGTTCCTGGTCATTAATAACAACAACAAACGGGTAATTCTTATAAAGTAGAAGGGTAGCTTTGTGGGACTAATGGAAGTTGCATGTGAATTCTGCACAGGTGATGCCTGTTTTTTTCAGTTATCATTTTGAAGTTAAAGGAAAGCTAAACTAGACTTCCGTCTCCCTGCCCTTGTTCGTGACGTGCTGGACATCTGTATCACAAAGATGGTAACGGGTCAAGAGGTGATCAGTATCCCGATTTCTGGAATAGGGAAAATATAAAAAAAGAAATAATTTCTATTCAGCTCTCATGTCTATATATTGCAAAAAGGGCACAGTAGTCCTCTTATAGCCTGCAACAGTCCGATGGTCAAAGAGATGAACGTAGAAAACGATCGCAAGGCTCACGTCTGCTGTCCTTGAAACAGGCTCCTGTCACCACTATTAGTGTTTCTAAATGAAAGGAGATACTGGGCACAGACCATGCACCAGGCTTGGGGGAAGAAAACACTGAGATTTTGTTAAAACACTGTTGACATACGGCAATGCTGTAGTTAGCCATTTTGAACGTTAATTACTCTTAATACCACCAATTTTTCATATACAGAAGGGGAGCAGGACTAAGCCCAGGTGTCTAGGTTAAAGTTTCTCTGCATTTCACTAGGTACTAGCTACAACTTCATTTTCATCATCTTTTCACCCTCAATTACAGAAGTTACAAGCGCAGTAAATGTCAATCCTTGCAAGCAATCTTCGTTTTAAACAACGTAAGAGAGACCCTGTCCAATACCTAAAACGCTGCCCTAGTGCTACAAAAACGCAGGCCAAGGAAGGATCCTATAAAAGGCAGAAAAAAGGGTTTGTCTTTCAGGCCTCTGCTAACACTGGCTGCTCCTGTCACCTGACGGTCAGGGCCGCCTGCCACAGCAGCGGGTGGGGGCAGGAGCTGGGGGAAAGGAAGGGAATGAAGGAAGGACACAGGCAGGGTTCTCCGCAAGGCTGTGGCTCCAAGCCTGTGAGAGGACCCAAAAGCCTGAATGAGCTGGGTAAAAGAAGCAGAACCACAGCGGTGTCTGTCCGTGCAAATACTGGTGGCAAGATGGATTGTTCTTGAGGGGTAACAATTGAATGTATAAGCAAATACATCAACAAGGTCTGTAAATCATAGAACAGTAGGGGTTGGAAGGGACCTTTAAAGGTCACCCCTGCACGGGCAGGGACACCTTTGACTCGATCAGGTCACTCCCATTGTTGTAAAAAGCCTCCTGTTGTAAAATCGCAATGCAGAGGCTGGGTGAAAGGGGGGGCTGTGTGTGCCTCCTCAAGGCATCCTGCTGGCTGGGCTGCTTCCCAGAGCCACTGGTGCCCGGCCTCAAGCCTCAGCTCGTTTGTTGCAAGCACCTTCCTGATGGTCAGGCCTGCCCCTGAGACCACGGCCCCTGCGAGTGAACTGATTCACACAGCTCTGTCGGGCCCCGGTGACAGACAAATGGCAGTTTCCCTTGTCTTCTCTGCATCCATGACAGCACTCGTATTAATTACCAGTCTTACGGAGTAAGGCTTGGTATAGATCTCTAGGAAGGTGATCTTGGGATGTACCTTTCTTCAGCTGCTGGAAATCATCACGGATTTGAGGCACAATCCTTCTCCTGTTATCGACAATCATGTCACAGACTGGCGGAAGCCTTGCTTCATAGCTTTGTGGTGATACTCCCCTGGGACAATGTGGAAGAGGCTGGGCATCTGATCTATATTACTTGGTGGGGAGCAGATCGTCCTGCAAACGGCTCAGCAGAGACAGACAGACATCTGTCCAGTGCTGGTGGAAGCTTTTGGTAACCCGTTGCCCATTGTTCCTGAGAAAGACAGACTCCAAAAACCGTAAGGCAGGGCAAGGCAGTGACACGTCTTCAGCCTGTGGTCTGCAGAGCATTTCTCTCTCGCCGCTCCCTGGATTTCTCCCTATACCACCTTGTGACGTCTGAAATCGCCTGTCCCGGAAGGCCGAGGTAACCATCTCTCGGTCAGCCTCCGAGGCTGGTATGTGACTTACTGGTAATACCAGCAGCACCTACTGGTTCTGGTTGAAAGTTAGAGAGAGAGGAGGAAAGCAGGCAAGTTCCCTTCCTCTGACAGAGGTTACGGATACCACTCACCCGGAGGTGGAAGTCTCATTTTCCCCTCTCCTCTTTACCCGATTTACAGCAAGGCTCTACCCTACTGTTTGTTAAGCCAAGCGAAGAGGCAGACTTTGCATCGATGCGCAGCTGAACGGCTCCCGTCAGTGGCAGCAAGCAGCGTGGAAGCTTCCCAGGATCTACTGCTCTTTAGCTTACGCAGTTCTCCGTGCATTGTATAAGGAAGCCAGACATTTGTACTGTTTCTAAACCAAACTGTTCATATGTAAAATAAATAATATAGAAAGGTTTAATTTAAATAATCTTCAGTGTCCTAAGTAGCCTTTATATAAACAGCATCTAATAAGACATAGTGTATTATTTAGTTCACGGTGGGTTTCAGTCTTTACTTTTTCAATATTGAACTTAAAATCAGCACTTTCTTCTTTTCTCCTAACTGGTTTTGGACTGTGGTTTTGGGGTGGGCTTACTTGGTAAGTCAGTCTAGACTAGCACTCTGCAAGCCTTCATCTCATTAATATTATCAGAACTGTCAGCCACACCTGGAAACGTCCATACCAAATAATTAGACCAAACCAGATTGCCCATTTGGCAGTGGTTGATGAGTACCATGCAAAATGCTTTCTTTCTGTTCGCATTAACTTTTTGACAGAGAAGAATGGTAATTTCCAAACTGTTTAAATTAGTTTCTCATGCACCAGGAGCTGCTAGTCATTTACATAAAGCCCTGTTGCTTTTTCAGAAACTTCCAACCACTACAGATAGTATTAAATATGTCTTTAACAACCTACTAAACACAGCACTAAATGCTTTGTTATAATATCTGCTCTATCCTTTAAAAGTCAAAGGTTTTACTTTCAGGAAGGAATACTACAGTCAGACATCTGTAATCTGCTGTGTGGTAGGACTTAATTTTCAAAGACATCTCTATTAATCTCTCTTGGAGAGGTTTTTATTTTTTTTATTTATTCATTTTTTTAAAAAGCTTTTTAGAAGCACAATCCTCTTGAGATGAATAAAACCCCTCCCAGGTACAGAAGCTTACAAGGAGCTACAATGCAAGTTCAGTAAGTCACTTTCATAATGAAAAGAACCTCCATGTTCTGCACTAGTAAGTAGCCTAAAGAGGCTTTCAGTTACTGCATTATCTGAAGTAACGAGAGCCGATTTAGGCAAAAAGATTATCTAGTTCGACTTGATAAGATTACTGTAACGAAAGAGAAGCTGCTCTGAACAAGATTTTAGGGATTTTTGTGGAGCCGTTAGACACAAAAAACATCTTTCCTTCCCATTAATATCAAAAAGTTAAAATTTGAATAGCTTAAAAAGTAAGCAGCCTGTGCACCAGTGTTGCCATTAGAAGCACACTTACCACCCCTCCAAGTCCAGCAAGAAGTTGCAGAAATACAGGTTATTGAGGGAAGTGCAGTATGTGAATGCCACAGGCATTAACACAAGTTTCCCAAGTTTCCTGAGAACCCCAGGAAAAAAAAAAAAAAAAAAAATGCAGAAAAAGTTACGTAGCTAGACCAGTCCTGGAAAGACCCAAATGATAATCCGTAACACAGCAAAATACTTGAAAGATCCAACTTTCCAGGCAAAGAGGAATAATTAATCAAATGGATCAAATTCTCCAATGGAAGTGTTTTCTTTAGAAGCCTGTCCTCTCTTCTTTTCTCTCACATCATTTACACCTAGTCTAAGTTAAATGGATAATGAACAGTGTCATGACTAATAGAAAGATCACGGGATCACTGGAAATCATGGGTTAATTTTAAGAACATAGTATTGAAAAGGAAGAGGACGGGAAATCTGAACCGACCTTTTCTTATATTACCCACAAAGACAACAGAAGAGGTTTTACACTCGAATCTGAAAGACTTCACTGTTTTAATTCAGGTAGAAGGTTACGCCAGCGATCTACGTTTTGTGCAACACGTACACAAGCCCCCTCTTAACAAACGATAGCTCTATCATACCGGCGCAACTCCTGGCGAATGCGCACTGCATTCAACGAGTTCAGTACTAGAGATCAGAGTTTCTTCTCATTCTACTTAAATAATAAATTAGAAATTGCAAAGTTAAGATTTTCTTAAGAAGATACGGAATAAGATTTTCAAAAGTATAGCGTTAAGAGGGTCAGGTCTCACTCAGTGTGAACCGAGTTACGAAATTATTTTGATTCTTTAAAATCCTACCTCGTACGTAGCAATACAGGCTCTGCTCATAGAGACATTTTAACGTGTAATAAATTTGCTGTATCTTTCAATTGCCATTCAACAGTATATTGAGAGTTACTCTTCAGATGCATGACAATATTCAAATACCACAGAAATTATTAAAATTAATACGTAACTTTGGGGGAAAAAACTCCACAAAAATGATAAATGGATTGCCATTGTAAAGAAAAAGAACTTGGCTAGTGTGTCGTAGAGTGCAGTTTTAGGTATCATCGACAGTGTCAGAACATTCAAGAGGAAACGATTAATCACCAGCACACTGTTAACCTGTCTCGTTTTCCAGTTTTTGTATCTCGTTTTGTCCAGCCTCTGCGAGGTAAGATAAGAGTCTTTTATAGGCTTCTCTGTTGGGAAAAAAAAAAAAAAAAAAGAAGAATGTAACATGTTACTAAACAATCTCACACATCCTAGGAGTAAAAGCACCTAATTCCCAAGCACTTTGTTGTTTACACACTGGGATATTAAAGCAGGGTAAATTCCTTACCCCTCTCCCCCACCTGCTCTGTTTGCTGTGAAGTTTTAGTGTGGCCAGGTTGGCAGCAGAATAAGGATTGTGTTGTTTATGGCTACAGGTATAGTGAAGATGCTTAGAAGTCCACTTGTTTAGTAAAATGCTGTGAAATAGATATCTTTTTTTTTTTAAAAAAAATTTTAAAACGTGGAGTTTCCAAGGCTTAGATGAGATGATTGGCATTCGGACTTCATCCTGCTTGCTCTCCGATTTTGGCATGAGCAATCTCTCTGTGACTCGCGCTACAGCAGAGAGATGTGAGCCACTGGGCGCAGACTGGCACTGACACAGACTGAGACCATCACCCTCAACAAGGGGCAACGACCATTTAAAATAAACCTGGAATTTAGAAGGGGGCTGACACTTGACTGGATCTTCCAGAACAGTGCATATGTGTGGACGAGACTTTTCACCTCAAGTTCATTCTAATACTCTCCAACCTAGACAATATAATTATTGTTAAAGTACTGCCTCTGACATTTAGGTCTATTCTAATTACATATCCTTTTCATGAAATACTAACTTCAGCAAATAAAACTGCAGATTTCATACCAGTTCCTTGCAATAATATCACTGGACATCACCACTATAAGCATGTAATGCAACTTCTTGACTTTGTTTCTTTTATATTTGGGTTTGCACTTTAGCATCTACAACAATTTCACAGAGTATGTTGATACAATGCTATTTACTGGCCAAGACTGAAGAAGAGAAAATCAGTGATTAGTATTCTTACAGTAAAATGTTCACAGATCACCTTAGATTGCTGGGTAATAGAGCACATTCTAAATAAAAATTATTAATACAAAACATCAACAACAGATAATATATACATTGATGAGGTTAAAAGAAATTTAGCTCTTTCATAATTTCCAAGGATATGTTTCATGAAGCTCAAAACAATCTGCCTCCCCCCCCCCATATTTTGTAGGTAGAAGGATGAATTTTACCTTATTAACAGTATAAAAAAATATGAAAATTGGCTACGAAATACATTATCAAAAGCAGGTAGTATGAAAATCCTGCATATAATTGTACTTCCGTCTGACCTCGGGTGAATTTCCTTAAAGAAAAGCAAATCTATTTGTTGGTAGAGGATAATAGAAACCGAACAGTATGCTTAAAAATGAGTTAAATATATTTTCCATTAAATGGAAAATTAATACCCTTTGGCTACCTTTTACTGTCCCACAAGTTACATTCTTGCACAACTCTGTCTTTTGGGCTTTTTATAGCCCAGGTGCTGCCGACAGGCACCTCGGGACTTCTCCAGCCTGCGGCGTGGGCAGTCCCAGCGGTGCACC
>JMFS01073232.1:0-14832 GCA_000699545.1 Podiceps cristatus | reverse complement strand
GAGTGAGTGGCTGCATGGTATTTCGTTACCAGCTGGGGTTAAATCACAACAAGGGGAGGGGGGGATGGAAATCAAACAAGTGGCTCCTTGATAAGGAGCTTCAGTTTTCTCTCAGCCTCATATTTATCACATTGGTTATCCTCAGCCTCCAGGCAAGACCTTCATTGACAAGCCAGCAACTGTGCCAGCCACAATGGGCAGTTCCAAAAGTAAGCCTGATGTTTCCCAGATGAGTATCTATCCTCATCTTGACTTTGTTTAAAAATGAAAAATAATTTTAAAATTTCTTCCTCTAATTGTACTTACAGTGACCTAACCTGGACTTAAACCTAAGCCTTCCCCTGGACTAAATGCTAAATATAAACCAGCCATACTGGCTGGTTATTTTAAAACTGACACAGCATAGGTTTAGATTGGATATAAGGAGGAAATTCTTTACAATGAGGGTGGTGAAGCACTGGAACGGGTTGCCCAGAGAGGTGGTGGAGGCCCCATCCCTGGAAACATTCAAGCCCAGGTTGGACGGGGCTCTGAGCAACCTGATCTGGGTAATGGTGTCCCTGCTCACTGCAGGGGGTTGGACTAGATGGGCTCTGGGGGTCCCTTCCAACCCAAAACACTCTATGATTCTATGATACGGTCCAAATTAGCACCCTTCAGCCAGGGAGCTGCCAGGAGTGCCATGCCTTGAGCCAAACCCTTCTGGAACTGTTTGGCAGCAAGACAGTCAGGTTCAATGGTTAGAGGACAATAACAAACACCCCACCATCACCAGGTAATAGGAAATTATCTAGTTTTCTGTGACCAGCATGAATCAATTTATTGAAATAAAAGTTCTAATAGCTGAAATCCTAGTAACTGAAGATACTAAGGGACAATAGAGAGGGGCAAGGAGAAGATTAGCAGAACAGGGTAAAGTAACAAATAATTCCCCCCCAAAAGTATAACTATAACAATGCACAATGCCCTCTTATATTCCTGCACACATACGCCACACCCCCATTTGGCAGCATTTTAGGTGGGGCAACCACTAAGCAGCCAGCTGCTTGGCAACTTCTGAAGTAACATCTTATTCACAAATTTTGGTTGTTTAAACTTTGCTCCACAGCAGGATAAGTGAGGAGCCTTGAGATTAATACAAGCTGCTAACATTCTGGGGATGAGGCAGAGTCACGCACTGACCCCCAATAGTCATGGCTCATCTCCACTCCTCTAGCCACTTCTGCTGCTGCTGCTTTTGTTCCTTCTACAGCTCTCTGCTGCTCTGAAACGTGAAGGCTTGCTAGCAATTTCTGGTCCTCTTACTCTGCTCCTCAACAAAAAGCACACAGAGCATACATGCATTATGCATGGTTCTCTTGCTTGCAATGGAAATGAAAAGCTCCCTGTTTTTCTGCTATAGAAGTCTGTAACTTAAACTTTCTTCCTGATGATTTTTTTGGAAATGAAAAGCTCCCTGTTTTTCTGCTATAGAAGTCTGTGACTTAAACTTTCTTCCTGATGATTTTTCCCCCCCTCAAGATTGCAAGCTGTTGTCTTAAAGTGATTACCCGTTCCAACCACAACCACTGTAGATTAAACAGCACAAATTCTTCCATTTTGTGACATTAGTTCCTTGCTGTAGTAATGTATCTCAAGCATAATAAACAAAGCTCCCTGTTTTTCTGCTATAGAAGTCTGTGACTTAAACTTTCTTCCTGATGATTTTTCCCCCCCTCAAGATTGCAAGCTGTTGTCTTAAAGTGATTACCCGTTCCAACCACAACCACTGTAGATTAAACAGCACAAATTCTTCCATTTTGTGACATTAGTTCCTTGCTGTAGTAATGTATCTCAAGCATAATAAACAACATACATAACTCAAATGTTTCAGGCCTATACCTATTGATGCCCTTATTCATCACCCCTTGTCTATCAGATGTGAACAGCACCTTGTTCTTTTGGTCTCTTTTTCCTTTCAGGATCTTTTTCTGCCTGTGGGAAAAGAGGTAAAGAGGACTGCTTTCTCTTTTTTAGGACCTAAGACATCACATACACATGCCTTTCATCCCCACTCCCTGCAAGATACCCAATAGCTTGACAAAACCATTTCTATCCCACCTGGACAGACCAAACTATACTTCTCATTTTCTCAGCTATCCAGAGCACATCAAATAAATATTTTGTAGGTTAAGCTTTTTTAAGCTAAGGTTTTTGGGTTTTGTTTGTTTGATTAATTTTTTTGCTTTCTAAGTTTAACACTTTTTTTGTTTTGGGTAATATAGTTATTGCTTCACAGGTTTTAGAAAAGAGAAAATGAACTTCTCTGTATACTACTTGTACAAGATGTTTTCGTGCCTCCTTCCATGATTAAAATGTGAGTTTTCCCTCCTAGAAGAGAGCTGATGAAGACAGATCTGAGATCTTCAGCCTGTCTTTTAGATGTCTTTTGATGCACTGTATTTGAAATGAAGCGTCCATGAAAATTTTTTTCCCTGTCTATCTACCAGATGTCAACAAAATGTTTCCTGCAGGTGTGCACTCTGCAGGAGCTCTCTGCAAGGGAGGAAGGAAGATGGGATGAAGGCCATGTTTTCTATGTAAGCCTCAGAACCAACAATAATTCATAAGTCTAGACTGGCAGCAAAGAAAAAGAAATAAAATTACAGCTTTCAGAATAGCACCATTCCCAGCAAATTAAACTTCAGAGATTAAAACAATAAGCAATTAGCTCTTGTTGAAGTTAGTTCTCATTCCACATGTAGGAATTATAGGATGCAACAACACCACTCATCATCTCACACTGTTCCAAACCCTAAAAACCCTCACTTCTGAAACTCTATTAAGAATGCATCTTCTCCTGCTTTTCATGGCCCTTTTTTACACTATTGAAGATATCTTAAACCTAGTTCCCTGAAACAGAACCTGACCTTAAATCAGAGAATATCAACCAACTTTATTCACTGAAAAAAAAGAAGAAAAAAAAAAAAAAAAAAGTACTTCAGTTATTTGAGGCACAAATAGTGAACCTGAAGAGCAAAATGCCTAATTTCAGTACTCAGAGAGGGAACACAGACAGGCAGATAATTACTATCCTTTCTCAAGCTCAGTGTCTTCTGCTTCATATTAATCCTCAAAGGTCTGAAAGTGTCTTGTCTAGATTTGGGCAGATTTTCACAGACAGAAAGGAGATCTCTAACCCAAAGGTCAGCTTCCAGCCAAATATCTATTGTCTGCTCTAATACCACAGGGAATCTACAGCATTTAAGGAAAGACCACTGGTATTTTCTCTTATTGTCACTGTTGTGGCTTAACCCCAGTGGACAACTGAACACCACGCAGCCACTCACTCCATCCCTCCAGTGGGATGGAGAGGAAAATGGGAGGGAAAAAAAAGTAAAACTTGTGGGTCAAGATAAAGACAGTTTAATAGGACAGCAAAGGAAGAAAGAATAATAATAATAATAACGTAACATACAAAACAAGTGTTGCAGAATGCAGTTGCTCACCACCTGCTGAGCAATGCCCAGTTCATCCCTGAGCAGTGATTCCCCACCCCCCGCTGGTTAGCATCCCCCCAGTTTATATACTGAGCCTGACATCATATGGTGTGGAATATCCCCTTGGCCAGCCTGGGTCAGCTGTCCTGGCTGTGCCCCCTCCCAGCTTTAAGTCCTTAACTTTGTGTAAATACTACCTAGCAACAACTAAAACACCAGTGTGTTATCAACATCATTCTCATCCTGAATTCAAAACACAGCAATATACCAGCTACTAGGAAGAAAATTAACTCTATCCCAGCTAAAACCAGGACAGTTGTTCTGGGAAATAGCTTTGCTATCTTGGCAGAAGTATCCAGAAGATAAATTCAGTTGGATATAGATATTTTTCTTAGAAAACTTCAGACCCATATTGCAGAAGTTTGATAGACTTACAAAATCTGAAACAAGATGCTGTAATTACAAGTACCTATCTGTCCCCTCTAGAATGATTAGATGAGTACTATATTCTGCATGCTTTTTAAACATCCCCCTGAAAAACACCACACACAAACAAAAAAACACCACACACAAACAAAAAACCACACCTTTAAATGAAAAATAGAAAATTTATTTTCCACTTTAAGATTTTAGTCTTAAGAGAGATGATTTGGAAAACTTGACACCAGAAAAACTCTTGCAAGCTACCAAGTATTAACTAATCCCAGATACACACTATAAGCCTAGACAAGCTTCTGTGTTGAGTTAGTACTGTAGGCAAGGCAGCATCACATCCTCAAATTTAGGAAAGAGAAAAGCATTCAAAGGCCTGTGCTGAAACAAGCTCTCTAATCTGACAATCAAGGTGTAAGAACAAGCTCCAGAAAGTTTTTCCAACCAATATCAAACACACTATTGGAATCACTTTCATTTTTTATTCAGCAATGTGGTAATAGTCAAAAACCTTTTTAATCTGTTCTTGAACTGAAATTAAGCATTAGAGCATCTGGAACACTTCCAAATGCAGGGATGAGAACTTTGGGGTCAATAGGACTAAACCCCAGTTCTTACGCTTTCCTGTGACAATAGTACAGAGGGCATAATGTTTCCTCAGCAATTCTGTGGTAGTTTTAAAGGAATTTTCTGTCTTAGTATGTAAAATCAGTCAAGAACATGCAAACTGGCAGACTAACTAATAAATCCAGAAAAAATAAAATAAAAAAAATAAAACAAACACCCCACAAACAAAAAACACCCAGAAACCAAAATCAGCAGCACTTCTGCTGCTGTTCATTATACTTGTGAGTACCAGAGAACCACATACTACCCTCCGGAAAATAGCTTATGTTCTTCAAAATGTTAAGAGTTTGTTTGTTTCCCATGGTTTATTAACTGCTACTCTCACTACTCTAAAGTATTAATCAGTATTTTATCACTCTACTAAGGAGAGGCAGGTGATAAAGTAGAAGGGAAAAAAAAATGGCTGTAATCTAATGATGCACAAACACTCTACTTTTAACAAGCAGACTTTCATTTTTACTAATCTAATGTTAGGCAAACACTTTATAGTACTATGTTGTTTAACAAACAAGTTCTTAAAAAAAAATCTGAACAGCTGGAAGATGAAGTGGCATGTTTCAGATTCATGTTAAATTTAATCCTGTATTGTGGGAATTTTCACCAGGCAAGCTAAAAATTTCAGCAATAAAGTAACACCCAACATAAGAAATTGAAGCAAATCTAGCACTCACTCCTTCAAAAATTTTTAGGTGTTTATTATTTAATTCCAAAGAATTACTTTGATATGAAAGACAAAAGCAATGAAAAAATACACTTTTTTTTGTTGTTACTTTTGGGTGTTGTAAATAGAGTGGCAGAGAGGGGAAAAGGTTCTGCAACTATTGTGCAAATTCAAAAATTGGCATGCAAATACTTAGTATTGATCTGAAACCAAGTTTTCTGCTAAATGCATTATCTGTTCAGAATGGCTTATTTAACAGATCTAAGTGTCCCAAAGTCTGAAGACTGAAGATTTTGATACTATCTATAGGGACAGGATACTGCCATGAAGGTTAACCCTAATATTCACCAAAGCTTTGGGGATGTTTAGGTCCAGAGTACAAGCCTCACCCACCATTAACGTTTTCCAATGAAAAGGCAAAGTTGCATATGCACTGGCATTACTACTGCAAAAAGAAGGAAAGCTGAGTTTCTTTCTGGCATTGGCTGAGCTGCAGTGGAGCACACACCTTTGCCGTGACTGAGATAACCAATAATCATCAAGACAACTGATAAATGTTGATACTGTTAGTTGAATATCCATGAGGTGGTGAAATGCCAGTATCTGATACAAGATCATTTTATTTTCCCCTAGAGCAAATGCTGTCCCCCACTGACATCTCCTCAGGTCTGGCAATGGGAAAAGAGCAACGTACCCACCACACACTTCGGGGACAATAGACAGGAGGCATTGATTTGTAGGCTCAAATATGCTCACTGTAGATTTAAAGTTCCTTCTTTGTAGCTCAGGGGCAGCCTTGTAGTCTTTCTCTTGTGTCCAAACCCAAGGACGACCTTTTGCAGGAACATCAGTTGCTTCATGGTTTGTAGACTGAAAGAAGCACTTTTTGTCTGCTGATACTCTACACTCAAACCAGCATACATTTCCATCACCTGACTGGCCAGGATCTAAGAAGAAATCAAATGACAGTCTGAAACGATGGCTGCTAAACATCAAAGCTACCATGGAACAGCAGATCTCAGAGCTGGCTACAGGGTGGCCTTTCTAAGCCATTCTAAGAAACTCCAGCTTCTTCCATTGAGACACAATTATCACTTTTACAGGGAGACTCCCAAAATCCTGTCTTAAGGAAAAATGAGGTTCTGTGTTCCAACTATTTAGAGACCAATCCAAACCCTACCAGCATAATAATAATACCTTTGAATTTATTAAGATTTTCATATATTCCAGCATGAAAGGGGAGAACTACTGAAACCAGAGGCAAGATTAACCAATAAGTGTTGGATTGATTCACATAATGATATTTCCCCTTAACTATTCTGAATAATTTCATTCACTAAAGAGAATCAGACAGTCATTTTCTTTTACCAGTATGTCAGGGATTTCTGTACAGACTTTGAATATCTACTTTCATTTAGCTGCATCCCTGTTTGAATGAGGCTTAGAATGATTCGCAAAGGCATTTGTGCTGTCATTTCCACATGAATTCTGGAGGTTAGTTTCTGCTCTGCCATCGCAATGAAAATACATAAAAGGATGCACTGGCTACAGATAAAGAATATCAAAGTCAGCACAACTGGCATTTTTTTCCGTAGGTGATCTGAGCAATACTAATGCAGTTATGCCACTCCCTCTACCACTTGTTTTTTAAGTAACAAATTACATCACAGCTAAGGCTGCATATTGACTTTTCAGACAGTTCTGTGGAACTAGAAAAATACTTATAGGTTTTGCAGCTTTCTTGAACAGATTTTTCATCTCAGAGTCCACAGCACACACTGTGGTGTTCTTTTACTTCAAGTTTCACCTTTTTTTGGGGGGAGAATGTAGTCTGTTTTCACTAAATGAGTTTTTTTTTCACTTACAGGTTTTACCCAAAATTTAATGGAAAAAAGTCCCCACTTAAAAAAAAAAAAAAAAAAAAAAAAAAAAGTTTTCACTTTGCAGTGGGAAAAGAAGTCATTATTTCTTCAAAAGGTGAAAGTGGTGGAGAAAGCATAGGTGTGTCCCTGAAGAGCATGAAAAGCTATGTCAGTGGTCCCCAGACGTTCAGACACTTCGAAGGAAGCTGAGGACACCAGTACCCAGAGGGTGTCCATGCCCTGGGGTTGTGCCCTTTCCGTGCCCTGAAGGCATCGCAGGGAGCGACACACAGGGAGGAAGGGCAGGTGTCTAGTCCCTGCTCTCTCACCAGAGCTGGGGCCCCTCTCTCCAGCAGGCAGGACATATCTGCCCTGACCAGGATGCAGACCCGTGAATACGCTTTCAGAAGGTGGCACCTAAGCCACCTTGCTCTCTTCTCACAGACAGCAGGAAAAGAGGGAAGTGTGTAAGGGGAAGAGAACACCACAAATGTCATGAGCCTGACAGAGCTCCCCAGACACACAGACCCCAGCACCCACCTTCTTTAAACTTTCCCTAGGTTAAACAAGGAGTCCCTTTGTCCCAGCCCTCCTTTTGGGTTTGGGTGTTAGGACATATTCAGCTGTGGACACGGAGACTCTGCAAGCAGGATATACACAGCATTAAAGTAGAAAGCAGTAGGTTGATGGCTAGGCTACACAGAAGGCAGCTGGGATTTAATGAGCTGTAGGCTAGGCATTAGTCTGCTCCTAGCCTGAGCAGGCCCCTCTGCTGGCCAGATGGGCTCCGGTCTGGCAAGGAGAGGTCAGCCTGCACAGCTCCAGGAATGACTCCTCTGCACTGCCAAGCTGCTGTCTTCCACCAGCTCCATCAACACTGATGACTTGACCCAATTACCCAATGATCCTGACTGACCTCCTTTTCTCCCTGCCCATTTTTTTTCCCTACTGTTTTTTTATGCTTCTGCATCTTTATGTTGGTGATGATCTGGTCTCAACTCTCCTACTACTGGCTAGAATAAAATTCTTATTAACTTTCAACAGAACTTCTTACAGGTCTTTAGTAACGACAGCAAGGTTTTGCAGCTGGGCCAAGTCAGAGCTGGACTTGGAGCCTTGAGACACGGGCAATTAAACTTTTAAGAAATGAAGTGGGGGGCAGAGAAGGGGTCCAGGAAATGTTCTTCCCTCACCTTTTCCTAATATGATCTGCATGGCATAGGACCAAGCTTGTAAATCCTGGTTAGGACCATGCAGGAGATAAACATCAGTGGTACACAGCTGTTAAGATGTGTATTCAGTAACAGATTTAGGGTCTTACTGACTGAAATTTAAATATCCGCAAGGCAGGCAGGATTTTGAAGGCATTGCACTTAAATCTAAGTACTTAAAGTAAGAAACAGAGACCCAAGCAAACCCCAGTGGTTCAACAGAGTTGGGGGGCAGAGGGGTATTAACCTCAAAGGCAACTTAGATAGGGGAAAACAGTGCTTACTGCAAGGTAAATGCCAAAGAAGAGCAAAGCACATTCTGGTGTAGTTGCTTGACTGTTTTCCAGTACATAAAAAAACCATATCCAGTGAAAACTCCCTGGGCTTATGAGGAGAACAGAATCACTCTGCCCATTTGCTATTCACCCTTTGCTCCATTTGGAAAGGAAATTATAAAAATATCAGCTAGCATTTCTAATTTCAGAAAACCAAAGTTGAGATCTTCCAGTACAGAAGAAAAATAATGCAGGTCAGGAGTAATGATAAATACTCCATTTGCCTTTATAGAACTAGCCAATATTTCTAATAAATCTACTTATGTATGTCTCCAGAAAATAAATGGTTGTGTTTGCTCAAAACACATTTGAATCAGCTTTAAAAAAAAAAAAAAAAAAAAAAAAAAAGGGTTTCATTTATGTCCATTAATTCACCTTCAGTTTCAGAAGAAGGGTTCAGTGGGTTCCTATTTCCTCTGAAGTACTGAGCTAGGTAATTGTTATGTCCCTGAGCTGTAAGAGGCACCCAGGTGCTTCACATATTTCTATTTTTACACAAGCTTTACACCTCAGGTAATTGATGCATAAAGAAAATCATAATCACAATCCATCAAACTTGTTTCAGCATGCGTCTAGCCATGTACAAGCTCAAACAGATTTCAAACAGAATAAGTGTCATACTGAACTAGGAACACAGGGCTTGTCCAAACAGTGGGAGTCAAGAGGTTGCACACTTCTGAAGACATTGGCTTGAAGTCTTGTTCAGAAAATAAGCCTAATTTGATCCTCAGGAACTGATTGATAGGACTATATGTCACAGTTTATCATGTTGACTAGATCTCAGTCTATCATTCAGATCACCTTTATACTCAAAAAAGAGAGACATTTTCTAGGGCTCAGTTCAAAGTTTATGTCTAAATTAGATCACAGCATCAGCAGTGCAGAGTATATTTCCATAATAAAGTCCCTCAGGTTAAAAGTTCCATATTGCAGGCTCTGTCATTACATGCTCTTTGTTGCATGGATATAGTATGTGTCAGGGAGCCACACTTTTTGATTATTGTCACATTGAACAACATAAGCAATGTAGAAAGCTATAAAAACCACTGTATTTCATTCACAGCCTGATCATGGCATCTAAATCTAAAACCAAATTATTCAGCTCAGGACAGTAATCTCTTATCTCCTGCCCTACATCTTTCCTGCATTTCAGCTCTTTCTTGAGGAGACAATGGGAAAAATGATGCAGGCTGAAGAAGAGAGAGGGGAAGCTAGATACTACATGATATACATGAATGCTGTTACCTCACATTTTTTAAGTACATGCTTCTAGTAGGTCTCTCCAGCTCTGCAAGCCTCTGGTTTACCTTAGAGCACTAGGGAAAAGGCAGCTGAAATGAGAACCATGTGGCAACTACAACTTTTCACCTCAGATCTAATTCGCTTAGCTGACTGTCCTGTTTAATATCTTCTAGTGCAGCACTGCACACTAAAAATTCAGGTGAAGTATCTCACATGGGAAAATTTTAATATTACTGCTAATTATTAATTATGTGCAGGCTAAAAGAACAAATAGCACTTTTACTTCTTTGACACATTTTCTAGTGGAACAGAAAGGGGGAAAACAGTTAAAAAACACCAATTAACACATGTCTTGTGATACCTCACTGATTAAGGCAGATTCCAGCTTTCACTAAATACAGCTTCACTGTACTACTAGCACTAAGTAATTGAGCTTAAGGTAGAAAAGTAAAAATGTAATAGAATTTAATGATGTTCTCTATACCACTAATGGTCGCTACTCCCATGAAGTGTTACAATAGGCTCCCTCAGTACCATCTACCTGCAGTAGCATTTAGTCTCCCAAAATGTACAGTTCACTCAATGCTTTCAGAGGATTTTTTAAATTACATAGCTGAAACTTAGTTATAATACTAGTTAGTTGTAACCTACCATTTAAAAAATAAAAATGCTGACTCTCCCAAGGTAAAAATCCCCACATTTTAAAGGGTTGTAAACATTTAATTATTTTATGATTTAATGCATTTTTTATCAGGGAAGCAGTTCTGAACATAGATATAAAAACCCAGGACGAACAGGTGATCCAATATATCTGGCTGGTAATACTGCTTTCAACAAACACATTTGATGAGCAAACATGTCCTCCTAGCCACCTACACTCATACCCATCTGTTAGGATGGCAACATGCCTCTGCACAAGGTAACATGCCAGCATTAGAAGGCCAGAGACACAAGCCAAAAGTAGGGCTAAGGAGAAATCTAAATAACATTGCACTTACCAGAGCTTCTTCCTGAATTTCATCCTACTTGCAACAAGCAGTATTACACTACTGCACGCTCACTTTTTAAATTTGATCCCAGATGTGCACAATTACAGGGCAAGCAGCACACAGGAAAGAATTTGTTGGTTGTGGATATTCACAGCTGCCAAAATCCCTTGAGATGGATTGCAGCTGGTAGTTGAGAAGCCCATTAAGGATATCTGTCAATTTGCTTTGAACAGCTAAAGACAGCAGGTGCTGCAGGTGAAGATAATTCCCTGGAAGACTGTGCCACCCAGGAGAGTCACAATCAGCGCAGAGAGGCTAACTACAAGCTCCGTCTCTATAATGACAGCCTGGAATGGCAAAAAGTATCATTCACCCTGTCTGAATTGCAAACCTTGTCATAAGTTTGGTTCACTAACCTGTGTGTTGTACTTCTCAAAAAAGCACGAAATCTCAGAAAATATTTTATTCATCACTAAGTCTGGAGCTTGTGCACTTACTGCAGTTGTGTCTCTTTGCCACTGTGAAGTGGGTAGAACTTATTCTGTATTCTAAAAAAATAGAAGAAACTGTCATTTTGCACTTCCGAGAATATAGATAATAGATTTTTCCTAATTTTGAGGTTTATACTTTACTAAAAATAATTTCTGTTTTGATAGAAGTGCTTTGGGTATTTTTTGTAAATATAAAATTGCCCACAGCAAATTTTAGCACATGGAGGCAGTTCTTTTACAAGCTGATTTTCCAAAAGAATAAGGAAAAATTACAAAATATCTTTTAACAAAATTAATGATTAACAAAGTATTCCTTTATAAATGACCTGTAAAATTTTGAGATGAGATTAGAAAAGCATTTCCCACTTTGGCACTAAAACTCCATCTTCTAAGCTTTGGAAAATACTGGTTTTAATTACTGTGCCATATGCTGCTGTGTATACATCTTTCTAAGCAGAAAGCCTTTGCTTTGGGATCTCTCCGAGACTCAGTCACCCTGACAGATCCAGATCTCCCGCTGACTGTATAAACTCTTTAGGACCAAGTCCAAATCCCAGGTTGTTATTACCCCGTTATTACCCTGTTCCCCTTGCCATGATAGCTGTGCACAGTTGGGAGGTACAATCCCACCCTTTCATATGATAGAGTTAACTCTGACATTCTTCATCCTTTCCGTGGTAGAGCAGATATGGGATAAGTTATTCATGTTTAAACATTTTTAATTGTGAGAAAACTATGCCAAAAAAGATTAATCTTCCTGTTCTCCCTGAGAGGGACAATGCCAAATATTACAGCCAGCCCATGACTGGAGAAAGCAACCAAGAAAGGATGACTGAACAGAGAGGAGGCCAGGGAATGGATAGGAGAGTTTTCAGCTCTGTCAGCCCCCCTCAAGCTTTTTTTGCCTGACTCAAAGCAATGCAGGATCATTTTCTTCAAAAAAAACTGTAGAATCTATTACAATCTACCTTTCTTGAGGAAATTTTCTTAAAGAAAGCAGAAAGAAACCAGCAACCAAGAAAGGATGACTGAACAGAGAGGAGGCCAGGGAATGGATAGGAGAGTTTTCAGCTCTGTCAGCCCCCCTCAAGCTTTTTTTGCCTGACTCAAAGCAATGCAGGATCATTTTCTTAAAAAAAACTGTAGAATCTATTACAATCTACCTTTCTTGAGGAAATTTTCTTAAAGAAGAAAGCAGGAAGAAACCAGACAGACATCAGAGCTCCCTCACTTGGTACAGTAAAGAGCAACCTCAACTATTGGTCTGTTTTCTAGTATCATCTCTATGGATAGTCTATATTCCACATTGAATGGCTGTTAGCATCATGCCGTCTACAGTAGCTCATTCACTCTTTATGTAGCCACCCAAAACTCTCTATTCTCAACTTGACATTATGAAAAGGACTTCAGTTGCCAAAAAACTATCCCAGTTCTTAGACCTGCTTTGACTTCTGCACCATCATGTTTTTCACTCCTGCTTCAGAGATACACCTGTCTGGTTTGGGTTTTTTTTGTTGGGTTTTGTTTTCCTATTTAGATTAAGAATAATGTAAGGCATTCATTATTTTCTCTTAATTTTTACAACATATTTAGCCCAAAAGGGATCCAGCTTCTGTCAACTCCAGGATAATATCATAAAATAATGTGATAAATAATGTAAACTCCTTTCATTTGTTCTGTTGTTTAGACATTTAAAACTAGACACTGAGAAAAGCAACATCTTGCACTCCTAAGTACCACTTCTCCAGCTAATGTACTTGAGAAAAGCTCAGTCATATATAACCTAGAAAGATCACATAATGAATAGAGAAATAGTAGGTTCTTTTCCCTGAGTAGAGAATTTCTCCTCCAATGTTTGTTTTTTAACTGAATGTTGCATTTCTCTGTAGGTTCTATTTCTCACTGCCTGAAAACTACTTTTTCTTCTCATGTCTTCCAAGCTGCTACTTAGAACTTTTGAAAAATAGCTACTCTTACTAACTCATAGCTTGGTGTTAGATGGAATGGTATGATTTACATTCAAAAATATTAGTCAGACTGGTTTGGGTTATAGGGTTATATGACAGCATATGACAATTAAATCATTATTGAATTGACAGAGTGGAGAAAAGATCGTTCTTGTTAAATCCAGTTAAAGAAACCCAAAGGACAAAGTGCTCATAAAGTACAGAAAAGAGAAAGCTTTATTTTTAATATATTTTGCTGTCTCAGCTCCAGAGCTGAGTTTTCTAATCATGCACTGAATTAGTATCCTACTAGTAGTGTTCTTAAATTTATAATATACAATCATCCTGATACCTTGCTGTTAATCTACTTAATATACTAGATCTACCTCTAAAACCTAGTACTGTTGTTCAACTGTGCAGCAAGCTACACAAGTAATAAATACAATTATAGACACAATGCAATTTGCTTGTATACCGTATCCTTCATACCTAAAGTAAAAAAATGCTTTGTAGACACAATCAGTTATGGGCTAACTACAAAAGGAATATCTTAAGAAGTGATTTAAGTAGAGGGAATTAACTATAGATCAGCTGGCAAAAAGTTCCATGGTTGCACTTTTAAGTTAAAAGAGAGCTGAGACAGAGCAAAAAATCAAGCTAAGATGTGGAGTTGAAGAGAAGGTTGGGAGCAGCAGACTGTGAAAGCAAAGCAGAGCAAAGCCATGAAGAATTTTAATAGAGAGGGGTCTAGAACTTCCAGCATGTCACACGTCATTCTTCCATAAAGTATAATGTGCTGCCTGTAACTTCAGTTGAATCAAGTATCAAGGCACTGCTGAAAATTCTGCTTGGTTCCCGTCTACATATTTAACCAATTGAATACCCTTGCAGATTTGGTACTTGGTATAATAACAGAAGCACACAACTGATAAAATGTCAGGAGTCAATATGAACCTTAAGCCATGCACAATCTCTGTTACTATATCATGACAAAGGAGAAAGTATACATTTGGGAAGTGGGTATGATGAATGCTTTTTATTACTTGCAATTTATAAGGCATTTCAGCAGTCTTGGAAAAATTGTGGCTAGCTAGGAGGTTATTTAAGTAACATAGTGAATAGATAGCCCAAGATTATAAACTCACAGAATTTCCAAGAAAAGGGAAAGAACTGAACTTTCTCCACTAGTTTTGTGCAATTCTATCCCAAAGAATAATTGGATAACATTACCAAAACTGCCTCCCTCATAAAAGACAAGGAAGAAAATTGTCAAAAGCGAAAGGGTGGGATTTAATCATCAAAATAAGAAAAAGTTACTCTACAGCTATAGTTCTGATCCCATGTTCTCATTTACGTTCTACTTTTGTGACTCCATAACCAAGAAGTCAGTATTTGCCTTTACTAAAGGGAGTGATTCTTTAGTTTTACTTAAACTGATTATTTGTAAGTGTATTTGTGGCTAAGTAAAATGTTAATATTTGCAAGCCGAAACAGAGCATTTATTTGAAAGCAATACATGCAGATAGAACGGTATCACAGAGAAGATCTTGAAGCCAC
>KL273138.1:0-27137 GCA_000699545.1 Podiceps cristatus | reverse complement strand
AGACACCAAAAAGGAGGTTTCAGGAAGTGATTCAGAAATTGGTATTATCACTTGTATCTGTTAAGGCTTGTTCTTTCAGCTATATGTTTGGTTTTGCAATCTAGCATATAAGTGTCTGCTAAGTATCATCTCACTGTACAAACATGGTCGGAAAACACCAGGGCGGGGAGAGGGGTGGGTCAGTAATGCTGCATCTCCAAACAGGAGCAGGAAAGATCATTTTACACCTGAAGCTTTCTGCTGTGTGTGCGCTGCCCAGTTCAGAAGACATGATCCAGATGATTGCCCTTACATTCAAATAGCAAACCCTCAGATTTCCAAAAATAGCGCTTTTTTGCTCTTTAGGTTTTTTTCCTGACTGTTTTAAATCCTTTTAAAACCTCCTGGTTCTCAGGTTATGTTAGATGTCTGCCAGCCTCACTAGAATTCTTGACATGTTTCTCCAGAATGACCTTTATCTTGTACTCAACAGAAAGCTTCAGAGAGTAAATATAAGGTCTTCCTTACCATTGCCATGATTATTTTGCTGCAGGCTACATCTGATCACAAAACTGACACCACCCTCACTTCACAGGAATTTTTCTTATTTAGAAAAAAAAGCAAATAAAGCAGCACATGGAAATCAAGTCATAACAGATACCAATTGCACAGTGTCCTCTCTCCCAGTCAGTAATGAATCACTTCCTCAGCGCTGTGAGAAAGGGGCATCGAGTTGCTGAAGGTGTCTGATTTCAAAAGAAACCAAGAGACGTGATGCCATGCTGTACTTGCTGGAGAGGACCCAGGAAAACAAAAGATACAGGAACTTGTATGGCTAATGGTTGCTTTTATTTTTTTGTCCTACAGAGTCTAGGACATTTTAGAGGTTAAAAATAAATGTAGAATAAATGAGGGCAAATTCTCAACTACTCCAGCTTCCAGAAGATCATTCCTTATGACCTGCAGACTGCAGTACAGCTCAGAAACCCTGCAGAGCCACACACGAGGGCTTTACTTTTATCCTAGTCCACCTCCTTGTGACTCCCTTGGCATGCAGGTGCTGATGGGGAAGCTCCTCCAGGTCACTCAGCTTGGGCCCATGCCCCACAAAGCGTACTCTCAGATGGCTCCCATCGCCCTGATGGGTCAGTGGCCAACAGAAGAGAAAACACCTGTCCCAAAGTCTTGAACAAACTACATTCATTATTTTACGGAGAATTTATTAAGTGTAGGCAGCCTCGCGGAGGCACCCTGATGGGGCCGTAGCGGGCCTGCCTGTTCCCTCCTCTGGCTGAAGTGGCTCTGAAGCTCCTCACCTCTCTCTCACGCGGTTACGCAGTGAGGCCATGAACTGTTGGGTTTTACAGTATTTCGAACAGGTAGTGGCTACAATATAGAGGAAGAGTAATCATGGCATGCGCGTAGCTTGTACACCAGTTCTGCAAGCAGCCTGTTCTTACATTAGCTAAAGTGATAACTCTTTCACTGGAGATATCAGTGGGACAGAGATCAGACTCTGTGTTTGCAACTTTTGGATTCCTCACGCTGAAATAGGCCACATACAGGCAGTGTTGTCATTTTTTATTAATCACAGGTAACATAATTCTGTTCACTGCTAAAGGCTGTTTTGTCGCCATATATAATCTTGCAACTTTCACACAATTTTTGCAAAGAAAAATGAGAATGAGGAACTAATCCCCCTCAAAATGTCTTAGGGCTTTGAGGAAGAGAGCTTTATCTACATGTCTGGAGGCTAATTGTTCAAGTCCCAGCTGTTCTGCCAACTGTGGTTAATATTTTTCTGCCCTTCACAACCCAAGACATTGCATTCAATTGCACAGTAACTACTATTCCCCAGCTCTGCAGAAAAAGGAAGTCCAAAAGTGATTTGGACAGCACTGAAACCACGACTGACAGGCCAGTAAGGGCTCTCACGCAGACTGAGGATAAGTCAAACCAGATGCGTCTAGAGTAATTTCCTTCCTATATTTTGAATTAACATATGACTTCAAAATTTGTGTTAATTCATCTTTTATTGCTGTACATTTGTTACTTTGACAAACAGCATCCAGCCCTTTAAGGACGAGCTGTGGCAGCCTCCATGCTTAGCTGGGACTGTAAAGGGTGCACAGGACTGTGCTTCTCAGGCTGCAGCACTCCAGTCATGGAAGGTCAACCACTGCAAACCAGTACACAAACTGGGGTGCAGACTAGTGCTGCTGACAAGGGTGGCACCTGACAAAAACAAAGAAATAACATTGAGCACCTTTTGTCCTAGGCAGCTTCATTTGTATTCCCAGAAACAAGGTGACTGGGTCTGTGCAAATTCCAAAAAGATTAGGACTTAATATAGTAAGCCTCTTCCCAGAACACAAAGTGTGGCAAATGAACAATACAGCCTGTCACCTCTTGATACCAAATGAAATCCTGCCCAGCTTAAGCAGGGATTAAAATTTATTCCCAGCTAATTGATGTTTGGAGTCACCTCACTAGATTAATTAGTCTCAGCTCCAGCTTCTGCTTCACGTATTTGCCTGCGCAGCTTTGAGGTAGTTTTTTAGGTCAGGCACAAACTCTCGCTGTGTGTTTGTGCAGTGCCAAGCATGACAGAGTGCTGAGCCCCCCCGAAAACTCCCAGTAGTAAACCTGCCGGGAGTGGGGAGGAGGGAGGCTGCAAGGAATGCGGTCTGAATTTGGAAAGACTGACAAAATTACAATAATCTCCCAGGGCCAGGCCGGTGGGAGTGCACAGAGCAGCAGACGGACAAAAAAGACAGGGATTATTATCGTTTAATGTTGTGAGTATTGGTCTAATTTTGTGATAGTCAACATTTTCCTGCAGCTGGTGGTGTAAAATAGCGAGCTGCAATGATCAAGTATGTCCTTTGTCCCAAAGCACAACAAAACCAAATGTAACCACAATTGATGGCAACTGTAGAGAAGGAAATAAATTTAAAGAGGCATCCCAGAGAATTTCAGTAGCTGTTATGCCAACCCATTTCCATATGTCTTCTTTCTAAAGTGAAAGTACATAGTGATGACTGGAAAATGAAGTGGTTTAATTCCAAGCTAGGAGAAAAAGGAAAATTATTGTGATTTTTTCAATTAATCAAACTTTTTTTAACACAAGGTCACAGTCAAGCCTGTCAATAAATTATAAATGTTTCAGTTCTGTTATTTACAAAAAGACATTTTAAATAAGAACAAAACCCAAGACACTTCATTCTGCAGCTGTTCAACAAGACATTCAAATATCTTCCAAAATAATTCTCCTCACTTTAAAATAAGGTTTCTTCAAAGTAAAAGATACAATGGGGAGGGGAGAAGACAGAAATCTATTTCTTTATAAAAACTGTTGTAATAAAATGTTTTTGATTAGCTTTGAGTCCACGCGCTGCTTTAAAACTATGTGGAGGAAAAAGATGGAAGTCAGAAGGATTGGAAGATATTAGAATAAAATTCCAGTTAAAGAAGGACAACAGGCAATTCTTTCTGATTTAGAGCTAGGAGTGCATTAGTACCATTCTTCCCTTTGGGGGACTGTTTACCCTCAACCAAAACAACCCTGTCTCAGTTTATGAGAAATTCAGGACGAGCTGCTATAACAAACTGCCAATTGCAATTCAGTCGGGATTTCATCCCACTCCAAAAAACAGCCATCATAAAATTTTTACATTAGAAAATACATCCCCTTACTGTACTTTAGGGTTTCATATTATTCCAGCTATCTCTTCCGTTACCAGCCCTCAGTCCACCAATTCTGCCTCAGCAGCCTGCAGGCAAAGTCTCTCTCAGAACATCTCCATGTTGCACCTAAACTGTTTCCAGAGCAAAAATTATGTCATTCTGGGCCCTGTATGGAATCTGTAAAGTGCTTGTCCCTGCACACTCCCACATTATGGCCATTTTCTTCCTTTAACATAGCAGCGGGAGCCCGTTACAATGAAAGGGACAACTGGTACCACCTGAAGCCACCTTTCCTTGTCCTTGAAGGCCACTGTATTCATGAGTCACAACTGAGTTGTGGCTTCGCAGATATTCGTTGTATTCACAAGGATCATGTGTATCAATTAATGTCTCCTAAGTGAATGTTGACAACTTTATCTCACTGAACAACTGCAAAGGATGGGGCTGTAGGCACGCATCTGTCCCGCCTCTGCTCTAATCCCATAATCAGCATTCACAGAGGCGGCCACAGCAGCAGCAGCTGGTTAGCTGAAGGAGGGTTGTTACGGAAGTACTCAGCAGGGTTTTAGTTGCCTGAATTGCGGGTAGGACAATGTGACTGTAGGAACTGCAGATAAGCTGGACTGTATGGGTCACAGACTAAGAAATACTGGTAGAGTCCAAAAATAATGCATTTGATCCAGGAATACCCAAAGGTTTATAAACTGCTTCATAAAACTTTAATTTTTAGAGTCACTGTCTTCACTACACTCAAAAGCATAAGAAGGCAAGAAGAAAGAGTGACTTTTCACTGCAGCGTCTTGCCCCTTGAAATCTCCAGGGGAAAGTGCAAATATTTCTGTTTCTACCTTTCTGAGAAGGCCAGGAAAGGGAAAAAGGGGTATTTGTACGGAGGCTGCCTTCTGCCTCCAGTACCAGCTTTTCCAACAGCTGATGCATAATACAAAGTTTAGCCTGACAAGTTGTTTGAATATTGCTCTCTGAAAGCGTGAAGTACTGCGGTTAAACCTACAGCACTGATAACATTGCTGTGTGCACTGGAGCCAATTCCCCGCTGCCAGAAGCTCTTCCAGGAGGTGCTCCTTCAGAGTATTTGTAAACACCTACACACACCACTGAAGAGGATTACAGAGATTTGTGAAAGGGGTAATAAAATGACTATAAAAAGAAGTATTTTCTTATTAGATATATATTTTTTTTCTTTCTGGGGTTTTCACTTCTAGATAGCAGAAATACAACTATGGTAAACATACTTTCATGATTAATTGATTTCCACCTGCCAGCAGATAAACTCAGTTTATTTATCTATCTATCTATCTATCTATCTATCTATCTATCTAATCTATCTATCTATCTTCTCTTATGATTAGTATAGCTATGTTCCATATAATTTAAGGAAATTTCAATATATTTCCTTATGCTGAATTTTTGTACTTCACATTTTGTTGGTAAAACAGCAACATGGGACATTAAATAATAAGCATTGCTTAATCGTCAGACATATTTAGTAAATTCCTCTTCTACTATAGACTCTCATCAGACATATAAATAGAAAGGACAAGGGAAACTGCACATAACATTTGTAATAAAATCATCCAAATTGCTATAATTTAAATGTTTATATAATACTAATACAAAGCGTGATCATGAGATGTAGGAAAAAATAAGTTGGCATAAAATTAAAAAACAAAAAAAAAAAAAAATAGAATCATAGAACCATAGAATGCTCAAGGTTGGAAAAGACCCTTAAGATCAAGTCCAACCGTTAACCCATCACTGCCAAGTCCATCTATACCATGCCCTCAAGCACCACATCTATCCGTTCTTTAAATACCTTCAGGGATGGAGACCCAACCACTTCCCTGGGCAGCCTGTTCCAATGCCTGACCACCCTTTCGGTGAAGAAGGTTTTCCTAATATCTAACCTAAACCTCCCCTGGTGCAGCTTGAGGCCGTTTCCTCTTGTTCTCTCACTCGTTACTAGGGAGAAGAGACCGACCCCCACCTCGCTACAACCTCCTTTCAGGTATTTGTAGGGAGCAATAAGGTCTCCCCTATTGCTCTCTAGTCATAAAAATGAGGCTTCATATACAAAAACACTAACCACATCACAGAAAATGATTGTGGTGATAAAAAAAATGCATCACAGATGATTTGTTCTATCTGTATATTATTTACCACTAAGCACTCTATCAACATCGTGCGGTATTATAAACTGCGGCAGGATTATGACGGAACTGCTAGCTGTTCCCAGGAACACAACAGGAAGCAGTTCCGGTCTCAGCCCACAGTCTTGCCCCTGGGCCAGGTAGTAACGGCTTGGAGGCCTCTGATGCCTGATCAGGATTTTCTTGTTGGAGGAGAGATTACTGTGACTAAGGTATTTTCCAATTGTAATTAGGTACATTATATCAGGATTTGATAAATAACAGGGTTTCACTTACTATTTTTTAAGGAAAAAAAATAAAACCACTATGTTTCAAAAAAAAAAAAATCTTTCTGTACAACTTTCCATCCCTATCTTGTGTTCTGTTGCCTGGGATAATGCTGTCATGAAGCATCACCTCAGGGCCCAAGTTACTAGAAACCATTTGAAATGACACACTGAAAGTTAAATACATCACACCCAGCTACTCTGCAGCATAACGGAGGCCCCCAAAACAGGTTCAATATGGCAATTATCCACAAGAGCCACTGAAACGTGCAACTCCAGCTGATTTCAGTAGGAACCCAGCTTATTGTCTCAAAAAAATGTGTATCATATGTGTTAGTTTGTAAATTAGAAAAAAAAAAAATCACCTCCTTTACCTCCCCTTCTCTCCTGCCACCTGATTTACAGACCCTTTGGGCAGGATTACAAAAATTCAGCGAGGTTATCTGCGTCTTGCGCACCATCACCAGTACATGGGCTTTGAAGGACAAACTCCAGTTCATGGGAAGCTGGCTGAACTGGAAGAAACAGGTGCACTGCACTTTTTCCTATTGAGATTCAGATAATACGTCATTTGCACTCTTAGAAACAGACGATGACATAAGTAGTGTTTGATCCAATTTCCTTTTAGTGGAAGATATGATCCATGTATTTATAAAAACGCACACATTCCCTTTTGATTTTATTCAGCATTCGCTTGCAGAGATATGGTAAAGCAAAGTCATTTTTTATATCAAATACACAAACCCAGTATCTTTGGCTTTGTTATCACCAAAAAACATAGAAACATGAGCTCTTTCCCACCATAAAATATGTCTGCTTTGCCAATGTTAAATAATTTCTAGCTTGGTTCTCTGAAAATGTGATTACAAAAATGGTTCCTACTTCAGCGATAGATCCACTCCTGAAGTGTCATTAGAGTCAGATCTGCTGAATTCTAGTGATAAAAGCAAGTTTTATTCGTGTCAGACTCTAGAGCTGTAACAGCTAAGAGCACATGCTCTGGAATTCAGGGACAGGAGTCTAATAAGTTAAATGAAATACTTACTAAAGAGTGGTGCCTGTAGGGTGGCGAGAGCCCTGCGCTCCCAGTTCATGTCAGCGGCAGCGCAGAGCGTCACCCGTTAGAGACTTTACATCTCTGGCTGTCATTTGCTATCAAGCAGAGATCTATGCAGTAGAGACTTTGTTAATGAGGTGTAAAGGCTACTTGTCCACACGCTCTCAGGATGAAAGTACGCTTATTTACCTCTCATTTTATGTATTTTCTGTGTGCCAGTCATAGCTGCTAATTAAACACAGCATATCCTGCAAATACAAAGATGGGAACAAGGGCTCCAGGGCTATATACACATGCATTTTAGCAGCTTCTAAAAAAAAAAAACTATGTAAGAACTTCAATGAACAGGCCAACAATTACAGTAGAGGACTGCAGGGCTTTCCTAAAATGATCTTCAGCAGTGAGGGAGGAGGGAGCCCTCTTCGGCAAGAGGGAACTCCAGAGGGAAAGTAGCCGTAGCAACTCTTCATTTAACAGCTTCTTAGCCTCCAAAATTCCTTTAATTAACAAACTCGTGGAGAATGAAAGAAAAAGTTACAGACCTACAGCCAACCTTCCGACCCCTAGGCTCTAATCCCTTTATTCTCCTGTCAGTTCGTTAGTCAGGTGACAGAAAATATTTGCCTTTACATGTAAAATCTGAGTCCTCCTATACTCAGCAGAACTCTCACTAGCCTTGGTAGGATCAGGGTTAAGTCTTGACCACAATTCTCAATATCTGGCCTTGGGATGATCAGAAGCCAACCAACCAATCAACTTTGTGAACATAATAATCAAGACAGCTCTTGACTTGCTTTTGAGTTGCTGTGAGTCAGCCACCAATACCTTTACTCAAACAGAAATGGAGCCTCGGTTCGTGCCCAAACTCACAGAAATAAATATTTCTGCGTGACACACAGGGCCCTTCCTGCAGCACATGTCCAACCCAGCCCAAGGGGGAGTACTGGTTGGGGAGGATTGCCCTGGAGCATCCATCATCTCCCTCAGGAAGATCAATAGCACAGTGACCTTGATGAGTACGCACTTTTCTTTCAGAAACTCCTCTGCTGGTAACGGAAATAGGGCTTCACCCCGAGGACTGAGAAAGGCAGCTCAGTTTCACTGCCTCTACAGAGATGGTGGCATTTACCAGTTTAACCATTAAACCATAAACATAGACACAGAACCATAAACATACACATCTGCTGGAAATACTACACTAGAGTTTCATTTTAGTAACTGTTGTTTGACTGTGTTTAATTAAGTAGATTAAAATTATTTCTCAGTAGTCATTTCCCATCATTTTCAATGCCTTTGTCCCTCATTCAGGATCCGAGAAGTTTTAACTGTATTGATGGTAATGCTTTCACAGTTTGTATGACAGAGAGAGTTCTCAGATAAGGAAGAAAGGAATGGTACATCAATAAGATAGTAAAGGCACAAGAAAAGGGAAAGTGGAAAGTGATTTAGCAGACCATTTCAAATGTTTTAATAAACCACAAATTTATACTGAAATGTCACTTTAGCAAGTTTCCCTTACACTGATCACTGAATGCCAATATATTCTTTGTATGTATGTATGTGAAAGCCTGTAATGTGCTGCTATGTTTACACAGCATTTCTGAAGAAAAATACTGATTGGAGCATAAATAATTTGATTTTTTACTACTACAAGTCTTTTCACATAGCCTCTTTTAGTTTGGCATAAAAAGCACTGTAGAAAGGAAAATGAAATGTTAGAAATATACAATATAAGCCAGGGATCTCATTCAGAGTCCCTAAAAATATTAAATCCAGAAAAATCTGGATTCCTATTATGTTGAAAATGGAACAACTTTATGCTCTACTGATTATTTAATGCAGCAGATCTTGGAGAGAAATATAAGATGATGCCATGCAGAGATGCAAGAAAATATTTTTTGAAGTGGAAGAATCAGATAAACCATGAATCACCAGTGTCACTGCTAAATCTGCTCATGTTCTCATTGCTATTTTTAGATCACTGACCACCATCCTACCATCCTTGCCCAAGGATTTTAAGCACTGTTTTCAAAGGCTCATAAACAAACAAGGCAATCAAACAAGAAATAAGCATAATCACCACAGTACTTTCTGACTTTCTCTTCTGCTCCGAGCTGCAACTTTCCATTTAAAGCACTATTCCATCCCAAAATTTAGAGTTTTAAGCCAGAAACTATTTGCAGATTCAGTTACAAAACTAGTGATCGATGGATGGCTGTAAAAATCAATAGGAATGGATATAATCATCAGGGATAAGCTGGCTACCAAAGACACTGAAAATCCCATCTAGTGTTGCCTCCACAGAAAAGCTACAACCATGCCAAAAGTAGATATTGTTGTGTTTTCCAGGTAACTCTCTTTGGAAGATAGATTCTAAATGGTGTATCTTTTTGCACATTCTTGCTACATTTCAAGACTGTATTGCTATAGATCTAGCGAGTAATGGTGCCATATTCAACAAGATTCAAGAAAATGCATGCTAAGAGCAAATACTTAAACAAAAGCTTCTTTCTTGAAATGTGCTGCCATTGTGCTACTGTAAGCATTGTGTTTCTGAGTCATCTGGACACAGCATCATTTTATTAAACTTTTTGTAACAGCCCAAGACAGAATAAAAATATAAGAAAAACATTTTACTGTAGGCAGCAGAACTAGTCTTGTCTTTTCCCCTTCACCCTCCCAATTTCTACTTTCTCATCCCAACCCATCTTATTGGATGTTTTATAAACATGGGATCAGAATGATGGAGGTTAGAAGGGGCCTCTGGAGTTCATTTGGGCCACTGCAGAAAGCACCACCAACTTCAAAGTCAGATCCAGCTTCAAAATTACACCAAGTTACTGAGGATCACAGCCAGTCCAGTGTTAAATATCTCTAAGGATGAAGATTCCACAACCTTCCTGGGTAGCCTCATTTAATGATGTCCAACCTCTTTTTTTTTTTTTTTTTATTTTCCTAGAGTCTATCTGGAATTTCCCTTACTGTCAGTTGTGCCTGTTGCCTCTTTCTTTCCCTTTCAGTGTGCACTTGAGAAGACTCTGGTTTCTTAGCTTCCTCACTAAGCCTACTTTGTAATGATCCATAATTTAAAAAGGCAATTAAAAATCAAAAAACCAAAAACCAAACCAAAAAACCCCCACAAAACACCAAAAAAAACCCCCAAAGAAGTAAAGTCCCTGACCTCTAGATTTTTTGCTTCCTTGAGTCCACACACTCTTCTGGCTCCCTTTAACATCAATTGAGGCAAAAAATGGGTACAATGCAATAGTCCTTGCAACTTGCATCCAGAATTTCTTCCAAAATACACTTTCCAAGTATTTAATCTCAAGGGTTTAATTCACCTGATGTTCTGCTGACAGACAGACTTCATGACTGCATACTGGCATCTTTGATTAACCAACTGCAAGACACACACCTAGTTGGCAGGGAAACAAGTTTTCATTGTTAATATGGAGATCTACATCATTTGGTCTGAATGTTTTAGCAAAGAGAAGATTAAGATTTCTTAATCAGTCTGAAGTCCCTGGAAAGAAGTTCTTGAAAGAAGTGAATGCCTCACAGAAAACGAGGAGAGAAAACACTGTTTGAGATGCTAAGTTATTTTCTGCATAAAGCTCATATAGCCCAAGGGAGAATATGGAATTGCAGCAAAAGGGAATGGCTGTTTTTAAAAGAAAACATTGCTGAAGCAATATTTCATATAAATGAGGTTATCGCTAAAAGTAAGTATAGATCTTCTCAGATGTTACTGTGGCAAAGAAGCACTTAGATAAACAAGTGAAAGAGTCGACACTCACAAAGATGTGAGACATGCAGTGTGCTACTTCATTGATCTCTGATCTTTGTCACCTGGTTTACGCAGCAATATGAATGACAGCTGAAAGAGAGTTGTCCTCTACAGTCTTTTTTTCTGTTAGATGTTTGGTTTGTTCTTTCTGTATGGGAAAAAAAAAATGGGTTCTAGGTATTGACAGTTTGACATAACAGTTTAGATTAGCCATTGCACCTTGTAATAATTAGCCTGGAAGTGAAGAAGCAAGCTCAAGAATGTGTTAAACGGAGCAATCATCCAGCAACGTGAACAGGGAAAGGATTTTGCAGAGTGGAAGAATCATTGAAACATCCACCCGTCCAGTAGATATATGCAATAAGGAAGGAGGCAAATGAAATACTGTTTCTACATGCTCTGATGTGTGATAAGAATAAAAAAAAAAAAAAAAAAAAGAGTGCTTAGAGGACATACTGCTTGATGTATGGGGCACCATGCCTTTTGAGAGCTACTAAAGCAGTAAAAACAATACCAGGAAAGATGCTGGAAAGATGCTGAAAAAAGACTTCAGCAGAAGTGTGGCCTAAAGAACTGAAAATTGTGAAAGGGACTAGTAAAAGTGATAAAGTTTTAATGCTAGTAAGACATTTACGAGCTAGGGGAGATAACTCCAGGTAGCTACTCATTGTTTGACTAATGAACTCAGACAGCTATTCCATTCAAACACCAGCAGCCACACAGAATAGATTACTGAGTAACCAAAACAAACATGAAATGAATTCAATGACTGCAGGTGATGGTTCGTTTATTTTGGTGAGAAGGCAGAAAACATACCTAATGAAAAAGTAATCTGCACATGCAGACCTCTGACTGTATCTAATACATCCTGGGGCAGCACTGAAAATGCTGTTTCATAGTTCTGAAATAATCAGCAAGCTGACTAGTATGAGGCAAAGGTGGTATTTAAACAAAGAATGGCTTACTGATTTCTGATCAACCTCTCCTCATTTTTGTCTCAAGCACACTCAGCAAGCAGTCTGTCTTGCCCGTGGTTGCTTAACATAACGCTCCGCTGCGTCAAACGGGCCTGTCCCTTCAGGACCACACGGGACTGTTCTCCTCTCCGCTCATGGTGCGGCCCAAAGTTCAGTGGGCAGGGACAACTGGCAGGAGATTTCCTTCAAATGCGTACTGCTGGTCTGTGCTAATGTAACGCTTGTAGCAACGTGGATGTACCCTGTGTATCTAAACGAGCTCCTGTTAGGCGGTGCAGCCCCATCTACTGATGCGAGTATTCCCTAGATAACAGGATGACACTGCTGCCTGAATTTAAGCAAACATTTCCGTTTCTGTAGGAGTGTCCTGGTTTCCGCCAGGACAGAGCTAATTTTCTTCCCAGCAGCTACTGTGTTTGGGATTTAGTATGGGATTTGGTAGGCGAAGAATCGTGATAATAAACTGATGTAATTAGTTGTTGCTATGAGATCAAGGATTTTTTCCAGCTTCGCAGGTTTTGCCAACATGCAGGTGCAAACAGCTGGGAAGGGTATAACCACTACAGTTGACTCAAACTGGCCAAAAGAAGTGTTCCATACCATAGGCGTCATGTCCGGTATATAAGGGTGGGTCGGGCTGGGTTTGGTCCCTCCGTCTCTCTCTTGCTTGCTCTCAGGAACTTGGGGTTCGGAGATCACTGCTGGGGACGTCACTGTTCCGAGATCACTGCTTGGAATCGTTCTGAGGTCGCTCTTGGTTTCGCTCCTTGATCGCTGCTCTGGCGGGCTGTGTCGGTTGTCAGGTCATCAGGCAGTGAGAAATTGTGCATTGTTCATTTTGTATATTCTATTATCATTCTATTTTATTATTATTATCACTATTAATATGGATTTTTTTTTCCTTTGCTGTCTTAATAAACTGTCTTTACCTTAACCCACAAGTTTTCATTTCTTTCCAAGTCTCCTCCCCATCCCACCTGTGGGGGGGGGGGGAAGCCCCCCCCCCTCCCCCCCTGGGGGGGGGGGGGGGAGTGAGCAAGTGGCTGCATGGTACTTAGTTGCCACCCAAGGTTAAACCACGACAGAGTGCCGGTATCATTAGAAGACAAGAACAAGATCTCAATGAGCAGGGACAGGCAGGGACATGACGTTACGAAGCCTGAAAAACTGTAGCTCAGTTGTACACAAATGACAAAGAGGGGGGCTCAGAACTTCAGAAGAAACGTGACATAAACTTCTGAGCAGCCCTAATCCAAGGCAAAATCTGTCTGTTAGCACTCTCTTGAAGTCGCATCAGGGACGAATTTGACCCCTGGTGGAATGGGAGCATGATCAAACGACGTTAAGGGAAAGGGCTTTAATCAAGTAACACTTTACTGTAGTTATATTATTTCTATTGTATTACTGTATTTTTGTTATATATGACTTATTCTTCATTCAGTGTTATTATGGTAATATCCCCCAAGTTGTATAAGATTTTATTAGCACTTTTTCTTATTTGATGGCTTTATTCATGCACCAGCTCAAGAGATTTTATAATTGTATTTTCCATTACTAATATATTCCTATATGAACACTGGAGTAAGGACTTATAACAATATAATTGAAGGAAAAGGAACCTAATTTCTTTTTATAGTGCAGAGGTGATTCTGCTTCTAGCAAGTATGACAAATATCATAGCTCAGGACCTCCTACAGAAACAAGGAAAACCTTTTCAGTGGTCTGCTAAGTCCCACATTTCTGACTGATCACAAGAGAGGAGGAACAACTTTTAATGATTTTGATGATGATGGTAAGGTCTGCCAGGATTCCCTGGGGAATGCTATTTGGAACCCCTGGGGAGTGACCTCAAACCCCCAACTTTTCCTGATGGAAAACTATTTGCACCCTCCTCTAACCCCCTCTCTTGGAATAAGGCTCACATATGGTGCCTGATGTGGAGAACTGCTGTCTTGGCACCATACATTCAAGCTGGCAGATGCTAACTTCACAATAAAAATGCCTGTATCTTCAAACCTTCCGTGCCGAAACATTCATCAGAGGAGATGGGACTACCATTTTTAGCAGCACCCCACAAGCAAGCAGCCAGGTAGCTGAACAAATCAAGGTGCTGCTGAAGGAAGACAGCTGACAACTGGAAGTTTCCAGTCAGGCTCTTTTTCCCCAGGTGGAACGACACTGACATCTGCGCATGGACACAGGGGTGGAAGGGGAAGACACGTTGTGTGCTTTAGCTTTGGCTATGCTGGTTCTTCTACCATCTTGCGAGTAGAGGCACAGCTAGATCCTATGCTGAGAATCCTCAGACGCAGTGGGAACACTCCCTCTTCTCCACCCTTGCAGAGTACAGTCTTGTAGATACTCAGAGATTGTCCGCAGAGTCTTGGAGACTCATTTATCCCACCACGCACTGTACATGCTCAAGCCCAGGCTGCCAAAGCCTCAGATTATGACTTGCATCATTTTTTAGGGTTTTCATCTGTTCTTCAAGAAACAAACATTCCAGTTTTACCTAAAAGATTCTCTCCTCCTTTATCCTATGGAGATATTTTACCTTTCTACAAGAAATTAAATACCCCCTTTGCACAGTTTACTTTTTAATTGAGGAAAGACAGCAGGAACCTCTTCACCACCTGTCTGTCTTTCCTGCTCATGCTCTCTGGCTTGACAGGCTGGCATTTAGAACCCTATGGAGGTCTCTTGGTGATGACCATGCCAAGCAGACAAGCCTCACGGAAAACCCTTCCCGTGGTCCCCCCCCAGCAGATCAAACCATTTGGAGCTTTCTCCAGTGAATGCCTGCATCATCTTCCCCATGGCTTCTAGGTCACACTTTTTCCCCTGATTTTTAACCACACTTCCACAATGGGATTATTTTACTCAGGGAAGTCAGACAGCTCCCAGCAAGAACCAGATTTCACACACCAAAACTTTTCAAGCCACATCTTTAAAATGAAGACAAAATTTATTTTCTTTCTGTAAACTTTCCCTGTAATTATTATTAGCAGCAAAGAACAGTTACATTAATACAGCCAAGCTGAATAAGCAGGTTGTTCCAAGTTTCTCCTGGGAAAAAAAAAAAAAAAAAAAAAAAAAGAAAAACAGAAAAAGACATGAGTATATCTTTCAGTAATGATAATTTGTTTTTTAAATGTCACTGTGATTTCCAAGCCTATATTCTCCAGGTGGCTCTTTTTGAGTGTAGCAAGAGCCAGCTGCTCTCTTAGGAATGGGAGCTGGGGGCAGTGGGTGCTACCCACAGGGGGTCAGGCAGGGCAGGGGCTGGCAACCAGGGCCCGTCCCATGGTCCCAGCCAGGAGCAGAGGGGCCATAGCTGGCTGGAGGTCAGCCCAGCTGGGGTGTTGCTGGGGCAGGGGCTGTCCTTTCCACGAAACAGCCTGTCTATCTTTCTCAGTCTGCCACTGCTCCTGTGGAGATGGTTTCATGGTTATTAGTATATTTGTTTGGGGCTTGTTGAGAAAGCAGATTATCTCTATCGCTCCTGATCCAGAAGTGGGATTATAGAGCTCATTTAAGAAATTCATCAATTTAATCCAGCTGAAACTGGGAAAGGCGTAACAGACGCTCAGAGCAGAAGGCAGGTTGTAACAGGCAGTTTGAGACCTGGATCCACTCGATCAGCCCAGACTAGGATCCACTTGTGTTAGTTACTGAAAGTTCCTGCCAGTGGGACTGTCTCATTATCTAGATAAATACGATGCACAAAGCCATGCCAGAAGCATCACATTACATAATTCTCAGTTTCGTGTGAAAAAACTAAGGCACAGAGAGCTTAAATGTTATGCTAGTGGCTGCATAAAATGAGAATTGAATGTACATTTCCCATCCGCAGTGAGCTCCTGCCCCACATCACGTAGCATGCAGAGAGGACAATGTAAACCTACAGCTGGGATACGAGCGCGTTACCCAAGCAACCTCTGAGGTACATTGCAAAGTGCTCTGCAATTAGTAATTCTTCCAAATGTTCTGGAATTTTACGCTCACCCAACCACTCCACTCACCTGCATTGGTCAATGCCATTCAGAGGGTATTTTGTTGGCTCCATGAAGATGAAAGGAATTATGTTGCACATAAAAGGAGTTGTGCTATTACGCATGCCCTAAGCTTTGTCCTGTCACAATTTTAATTAGAACTAATCACTGCTTTGCAAGGACAGGAGTAAGGCTGCTCTTCTTTCGAATCCCTTCTTTCTTTAAACCTTTCCTGTTCCAGTTAAGCTAATCAACATTCTTACAATGCTTTTTCATATGAAACTGTCACTATTCCTTAAACGTATTACTATCTACCAATTACCATTTTATACTGCTCATAATACTTCCTTCTTTTTCATTAGCATTTCAAAATATTCTCATGTTCTACAATATCTTATTAAACTGGAATCCTGATTATTTCCATTGTGCTAGCAAGTGTGTCACTGGCACTAAAATGGTTATCTTTTCCCTATTTTAACTATCAAAATGAAGCAAAAACAGTTCCATTTCATTCTTTCCGGATAAATCTAAACTCCTTTTATTTAAACATCCCTATTTATACTTACTTCTTATGCTACAATAGTCTACTGTAATGAAACATTTTTTCATGGCGCGTCCTCTGTAATCTTACCACCAGGACATAAACCTGCATACTAAGGCAAAACTGAGAACAAGACTTTGGGAATCTTGTTTAGTCGATGGTGTTTATCTCCACCCCATTCCGAAGCTCTTCTTAGCACTGCAGTGGCGAACAGTCCCTGTGCGGGTGGGGTTCCCTACTTGCATGTTGCCAGATGCACCTGTGTTCATTACAGTGCGAAGTTGATGCATTATTGTTTTGTCATTGATGGAAATGTCCGCTGTGAAGCAAGCCATGTCCTTGTACATGCTGTAAAAGTGCAAAATGGAAAGAGTAGTCCAGTTCTCAAACACTGCCAACGTAAATATGGCCAAGAGAGAAGAGATAGCAAATAGAGGGCCCATGGAGGTAATAACAAGAAAATTAAGGCCAGTAAAACAAGAAGTGATCACAGAAAGCAAACTGGAGCTCTTCTATAGGTATCACGTAAGAAGTAGTTTGACAGAGTCACAAAAAGAGAATGAAGTGGGTTTGCAGATATTTATGAGGGTGTGTGAGATGGAGTTTCATCAGGAAAAATGTCCACGTGTTTACAGAGGAGGATTTTCAAAAGCACCTAAGTCATTTTAGAATGTGCGCCCTATTGGCTTTCAGTAGGGCTGATATTCATAAAGCACTTTGACAGTGCAGGGTGTAACTTCTTGTCGTCCTGATCCACTTTTAAAATACAGATAAATTACAATATGAACAAAATCAAATTGCTTTACCATATAATGTCAAGCAAAATTCTCTGAGAGTCCCAGGTGCTGTAAAATCATTTTGTACTCTTTGGTGAATCATTTTGACTATTTCACAAGCAAGTTGTGGGCCACAATTAATCTTTTGCAAAGGTTCTATGAGGCCATAGGAAAGACAAACTTTAAAAGACCAAGCATTAAAGGCCTTTTGCCTTCAAAAGCATGGGTATTTGTGGAGTATTGGCAGAAAGCAAGACTCACAAGGACCCATGAGAGCACATTCAGGCAGGGATGCCTGGTTTGGCAGCACTGCTTGAATGCAGGTATGTCAGCTGCCTTAACCATCCCCTTATCATGGCGGGTTGTGGGACAAAAGGGTGTTCATCAGTTGTAGTTCAGTTTTGAAGGAGATCTGTCTAATTCTGATAAGAATCAAGAATTTGAGCGCTCTGTGCCATCAGCCATTGCCCTCAGAGGTAGTGAGTTTTTGGCAATCCCTTATAACCTGACTTGATCTACTCTGAGAGGAAGATACTTCTCCAGCACTAGCAGAAATACAGATACACAGCAAGGCAAGCACGAGCTAGGAGGCCGTTACAGGGAGAACAAGCAGTGCAAGAACGGACATGAGACAAAAATCCTCCTGTCAGAACTGCAGCTCTGAATGGTGAGTGGCTGGACTGAAAGGTGACCCACCTAAGGTGATGTCAAGGGCAGCAAGTACCTTCGAGCCTTCCCCAGGGGACTGACATAAGCCAGATCTTTGCTGAAAAACTGAAATGGCGGTTCTTTTTATCAGAAAGAACACTCCATGTATTTGTTAGGTGTTTGATTTACGTTGAGCTAAATGAGCATTAACAAACCAAAAGCGATTTATAGCCACTTAAATAAAAATTAATTTTCCTCTCTGTTATCCAGATTTTCCTACAGTAGTTTATAACACTGTAGTTTATAAACCTTCTGTGATTCTCTCATTGCCTTTAAATCATTCTAGGCGAATGAAGATACTCAAACACATGTAGCAACTACAGGGAAAAAAGTATCCTACTTTTTATTTGGCTAAGCTCTGTACAAGCTGTCAGTATACACCATGTAAATTCTTAAAAAATGGGGCTGGATATGCCTCATTTTTTTAAATGTTTTGGGCCACCAGTAATAAATTTTCTTTTTTTTTCATATTGTAGATAATAGGTAGTAGAGAATTTTGTATTCAATAAAGAAAAGTAATTCTTTTTCTAGATGCATTTATGCTTCACATGAAAAGAACTCTTACTTTAAATAAATCCTCTCCCAGAAGAATGACACCATGGAAATCAGGGCAGAAAAGTCCATATACCCTGACACATGATTCAACATAAATAAATTCTACAAGCTTAGTATATTTGTCTAATCAAATGTTATTTATAACACTGAACATTGCTTCTATGCTGCACTGCTCAAAGCATTTTCTTTCCAACCAATTTCAGTGCATACAGAGCATCAGAAAAATACTCTACTTCTCTCTGATTAAAAGAAATCTGATACTGAAACTGGAACTGATTGAGACTGTGCCCAACTGTTCAAAGAACCAATTATTTCACACATTAACCTAAGCTCCCCTCAGCAGCTACTGTAAGCGAAGAACATGTCAGATCCTGGTTTAAGATGAAGACAAAATACCACTGCTATTGAATTATCACAGGCTCCATCTGTGCTGAAATTTAAAATGGAATCCAAATAAAAATGTGTTTACACAATTTCACATTTCAGAGTACATATCTGACCCTGAGTTGTTTTCCTATATCCCACATTTTTTTTTTCATGGATCTCAAGTAAACTTGAGGTACAGAAAATTTTCTTAGTGATTCACATTTTTACTAAAGAATTCAGCTATTCAAACAAAAAAAATGTTGAAATTTCTTATGTTGCTACGTATTTGAATCAGTGCATGCAACACTGCACAAAGTACCAAAGTATGAACAACCTAGCTTATTTTGGAAGATTATCACAGATTCCAAACCAAACTGATCTGAATTAGATATATTACTTTGTTCTTCGGGAGATTCAAATATTGGAGATGAATTCAAAAAGCAAAGTCCCCACAATCTAATAGGTAAATGAAATAACAGCTGTGCAAACTCTTCCAAAAAAATCACTGAACTGTAATGACATTTCTGGCAAAAGATAGAAAATAATTGTACATTGTGATTGCCAGTGTGACTACGCTGTGTCTTAGGGCTAAATTACTCCTTGTGATCTGCTCACTTAAGTGTGAAATCTTCGAGGATGTCTGTACAAGACCAACATGATGCACTTCTTAGGCTGTCCCTGATTTTGGAGGATCTATGCTAGCGGGTCTGCATCTGACTTCCGTCTCCTTATACATGCTTGGATGTTTGCATAAAATACTTTTTATTTTCTGTCCTTGTTATTGTCCAGAGCTACTGTGTTCCTCAGTACTTCATTGCTGGGTGAACTTACTCAGTGTACACGATGTGTATGATCTCTGCAGTGTTTTGGGACTCCTTGCGCTGGAAGTCAGGTGCCTTCGTGTACTGTTGCAAGGAAACAAGGCGTATGTGGTCACATCCATGTGTCTGTCCTCCTCTTGCTAATCATAAGCATTAGAATAAAAGGGCTGATTTCACTTGTATTTGACAGGAGGTAGAGATTTCAGAGATGTAATGCTTAGACACTGCAGCTGGGTTCTGAAAGCCAATGTGTCCAATATGACCTAGTGCAGAGATACTTAAACTGGTGGCAACCAAATTCCAGTGTCAGAAGCAGCAGCTGCCCAGCTGTGCCCCTATGGATGAAAAGATTGCATTGCTTATTATTGGAAGCAGGATGCATACATACCTGCTCAGGGCGGAACTAAGCTGTGTATCTCCACCATGCAATGTCGCTTAGATGCAGTCAGAATGATGACTGAGTAAGAAAGGGACCTCTGTCAGACGTTTTTGACCCAGAGTGTTTACTGAGTAATTCAGAGTATTGTGAGCATAACTAAGGAAATACTGAGTTGGGACTTACCAGCACTGATACTCTTTTAAAAATGAAACATGAATAAATTAAACAATGATTTGCTTTACAAGTGTAAGCAACTAGCTGCCAGGAAGGAGTCAAGAGTCAGAAGAAAGCTGATGGTGAAACTGTAGATATCTGAAGTTTGCCTTAAGGTCCAAGCAGCATATTTTTAAACAGAACAAAACAAAAAAAACACCAAACACCAACAAAAACAACAACAACAAAAGGGTGCTAAGAGAAGTTTGTGACTTATTTACAACTGACAAACCCATCTTGGATTTTTGATGGCTTAATTGGAAAAAAAAAAAAAATCACAGTTATGACCTGGGACTAAATTCTCAGACCCTGGGAAAACCAATGCTTAAACTTTGGCAAAATAGAACAAAGGAAGTCATACAATCCATGAAATGTATAAAGCCTGGTAATAACAGCACCATGGAAGTAAGAGAAAAATTAGACTCTATGTATGCTATTTAAAAACCCAGAAAACAACTCCCCCCCCCCCCCGAAAAAAAAAAAAAAAAAAAAAAAAAAAAAAAAGGTGAAGAAAAGCACCAAGACCTCAGTCAGAGTTTAAAACTGGTGCACAGATCTTACATGCTGTAGCAAACACAAGGCAAAACAAGACACACCAAGATGCAAGAGAGAGTTACTTCACTTAGGAGGACTCTGCACATGTCAGTAGAGCAGAAAAGTCCCAGGCAATGACGATGACTCGAGCGCTGCAGTAGTCCCACTGAAAAGAGTGAGACTTCTTTTGTGCCACATTATCAGGCATATACTGAAACATTTCGTTTTGTTAGCGCAGGGCAAAGGATTTTGTACCAGCCAAAATGCCGTGTTAGTGAAAGAAGTGTTACACATGTAAGGCAACAACTAGAAAAGGTATAGAGAAATGCCTGATCCCTCACAGGATGTACACATCTTTTAATACTGGCAAATGCCCAGACTCTAATAAGGTGTAACACCTCTTTTAAGGTACACACCAATCAAGCCATGGTCAAACCTCTCAGGGATAAACTTTTTGTTCTGTGAAACTTAACTTCCTACTTTGTTTTCTAAATTCTTCACACATTTTTGTTTCTAATGATAATGTGCATTTGGTGCTCAGTTATTCCCCCAAATGCCATCCACAAAATACATCTCCAGAAGATCTGATAGCATGAACATCTTTGATATTTGGTCTTGGACAAATTACATTCTTTTATGGTATCCTATACAATACACTTGGATGATATACGAAGAAGGAGACAGCAGAAACCCGTTAAGTTTGAAAGGTGATTTGCACTTCTCGTATGAAGAAATGGCAATAAAAATAGGAGATTTATGATACAATTTACTCCTTCATTAGGTGGAAGACGTGTCAGCCAATAGCTCTAAGAATTTCAGTATTGGTTCTGCCTAGTGTCTCATTAAAAACTGCTAAAAGAAACAGCACTTTAACTTAAGCTAAACCTGATACTTTTCCAAATGAACTATGCTGTCATATTTTTACAAATTAGAATATCTATCTATTTGGATGCATGTGCAACTACTGAACTTTTCACTAAAATTTTGGAAACATCACAGTGAAATATCTGTTAAGTCAGTTGTGCTTAATATGCAGTGAAGTACAATGCTTAATATTTTCTTCAACTACTGAATCTTTTCTCTCTAGAGAAAGGTGTGATATTTGACACATCTTTTGGGGCAGATTCAATGAAGTATGCATTGTTCTCTGCCATAGCCTCACAGCTGACTTCCACAGTCCATATTCTGTCTAATTTCTGAGTCACAGATGACCTTGCAAGCAATCTATTTTTATTACTTTCTGTCAGATAGCTGGACTGATGTATAACTCTATTTCTATAAACAGGCTATTTCCTCAGCAGGTATCTGAGTTTTATCAAATGTACCATTTATCAAAGGAAGTTCTTCACATAGGCATGGCTTCTCTTGTTTTAAGAGCAGTCTGTATTTGAAAGAGATGATCACCATTACAAATTTTTTTCCTGAAAATGGTATGTATCATTGCATAAAAATTCCTACATAATGCCACATTTTCATATGAACACACTCAAGCTGCATTTGTATAGCAAATGTATGCATGCAAAATAGGCATTTGCACAAGCAGAATAGATAAAGGATTGCACAAATTCAAGGTTTTTTGGCATAACTTAGCCTGATTCTCCATGTTTAAACAGCTAGCCTTACACGTCCTAAACATAAAGCAGTTTATGCTCACTTTGAAATCTGGGACATTTACTGTGAACATTTTGTGCAGTGAAAGAGAAGGAAGAGATACGGAGCCCTCAGAAGTTCACTTTTTAGGCTGTCTGGGCTTTGAAAAGTTATGCACATCTTACTGGTGAAACATGGGAACACTTGGCATATACATTGCCTCTGGGTAGCTGCTGTTAACGTCTAGGTACCTTAAACCCTCCTGACAGAATTCTAAATTTCATAAAGACATAAGTGAAAAACAACCAAGGAGAGTCTACTGCACAGCTAAGTTTCAAATTGTCCAAATATCAATCTAACCACCATGGTTTCACTATGGCTAGTACATTCACTTTCTTTATAGTGTGCAATGAGATAGGCATCAACAAGAATAGCATATTTGGCAACAAGCAATTTTAGTTATTCATGTAATGGAGATTTGAGAGATTTGCCAATTATCCTTTCGAGTAAAAGGACTGAAATACAAAATGCACTCATCACAGTGGACCAGCTGAACCCCTCACTGAGACAGAGTACTTAGTAAAGAAGACAGATGTATCTAGCAAACAAGCCTGAATCTAAACACAGTATTTCAGCCAAACTAAATCTGAGCCATGCTAGACCACAGAGATGTTTTTTATTCCTGGAAATTTCCAGTGGCAGATACGGTCTATCCGTTTATCTCATATAGATATGCCTGCCCTTTAAGACATCTGGTCCCGCAGTCCACACTGTATTTCTTTCAATCCCCACAGAGGCCTGAGTCTCCTTAAACTTTTTAGCATCTCAACCTAATACCCAAGCAGGCTATTGCCACATGAATGCTGAGGAGCTACCTAGGTCTCCCACCGTTGCTGGACTGCAGCCTCTAATTACATTTGTTAATAGCCAGTTTCTGGGCTGAAGCTAGGGATGCCCCTTGTTTTCAAGGCGATTACTACACAGGTCTTCTGAATACCAAAAGCAATCTCTGCAACATCTTTCAGTTACAACAGAGGAAAACTAATACAGAATTTAGTAATAAAGTCACATTCAGTCAGATGTTGCTCCTTGACATGGCAAATACATATATTATATATGCAAAACTGAATCATGACAGATTGTATCCACAGGAGACAAAACAGCTCTTTCAAATCAAAGCTTCTCTCCTCAAAAATAAATAATTGCATCGTGGTAACAGGTTCCAGTAAGATACTAGGGCCACATGCTGTGCTGTCTTGATTTCTGGATAAATAAACCTGTGCCCTGTTGTTTATTGGATGAATAAACCTTTGGGACATGTGACAGTGTGCAACTAGAATACGATGACTCACTATTCAGGCATTTTTAATCAACACTTTGAAAATTAGAATACTTAATTAATACTTGGTAAACATTATATAATTGAGCCTTACAGTGCTCTCAAGCACCTAGCTACTACTATTTGTACTTCACAGATACCAATCCTGCAGTTAAATAAGCTGCTTGCAGCCACCGATAGAGTTGATATCAGAGCCACGATTAGCGCTCAGAAGCTCCTGACTCATGTGCAGTTTCACGTTACGGTGAAACGGATCAAACAGCAAGCTGTGACTGAAAGGGGAGGCCTGCTCGCCATCTCCCCAGGCTCCTGTTGCCTGCCTTGCACTAGATTTAGCAGTCATGCAACCACGTGGCCAAGCCACGTGATGCTCAACATCAGACACCCTGAACCTACTGCAGGTTTGTGGGGATCCTACCTCTCAGGGAGAGAGAATTCACTGTACATGTGATGTGGGTATCTCTGTACATCAGCAGAGAGTCCAGCACATTAGACTTATTCCTGTGGGTAGAATAAGGAATGGGCAGATGTTGTGTCTAGAGCCCTGCCAGCCCTTAGGATGGCCCTGCAGAATGGCCTCCTTACCTACAAAATGTTCTGCTAGAAAGCAGTCACCATGTGCATAATGTATGAAATCTCTGTAGGGTGACAGGAGATCTTTAATCCAGGATTCTTAGTAAAATTTTCCTTTCTGCCTTACTGGCTTTAAGATTTTTGAGTCATTAAGGAGATGCCACCATGGTTAACCTTCTACTGCTATTTGTGCTGTTTCACAGTAGGAGTAATTATTGTTCAGATTTGTCAATAACCCTCATTTTTGATTAAACATGACTTGTTTTTTGCTTATTTTTTCAGAGAAAACTTTTTAAGACATATTTTATTTGCTGAAGAATTCATTTATTTTTCATTTTGTCACAACTTAGTAATATATTTATATAGAGGAGTTAGATTTCACTGAAAACAGAGGAACAGTCTGTGTTCAAAAATTCAGCTCATAAGTATGTATTGATAATTGCATGTATGCTAGTAAGGTTGTAATTAGGATCATCGCCACAGCTCAGGTTATTCCTAGCTCTGGCGTCATAAGCATACATAGTGGCTCAACCATCATAACTCTTAACTACTTGTTTTTCATTGCTACCTCTACTACTTGAAGTAAATTCATTAAATGAGGAGCACGCATACTTGGTAATCTGGATGCAAATAAAAATATTATTTCCAAGCTCCTATGCTAGAGGTACTTTACCCTCCCTCCAACTATACAGCTCCAACTATCAATTTTAGTTTTTCTTGTCAAACCTTTCTATGGCTTTTTTGGAGAAATTGCCTCATTTACGCAGCAATCACTTTGACCGTGATGACAGGCAGAATGCTCCCAGACTGTCAGGAAGACGGATCCCTCAGTCAAAGCAGCAGTCACTGCCTCCCCTGCCATCTACAACACTATGTAAACAAAGGCCAAAGCACTGAAAACCTGCTTCAACCTTTGATCTCTTAGCTCACAGGAGCCCCTGAAGCTGCTAATCTGCAGCTGCTCATGCTTTCTGCATTGCCTGTAACTTCATGTGCCTGCAAGCCATCCGTCTGTCTCCAGCTTTTCAGACAACCATTCCAGCTCTTTCACATTTCCTTCTCTGCTATTCATGGCAACTGTTCCTCTTGTCGTCCCTCTGGTTTTCCTACTCCATCGTACGCCCATGAGCCTTCCATACCACCTGCCTTTCTCCATTTTTTCTCCTTTGTTCTCTTTCTCATACACCCTGACATACCTGAGCACCTTTGGAGCTTCTGACATCCCCAAACTTTCTTTCGTCCTCCATTCTCCACATGATACTCCCTCCACATAAGGGCTCATTTTATCCCTCACAAACACGTGTCTCTGGCATCTTGATTTCAGTTCTTCCCCTCTTACTTTCAGAGTGCCGTTTGGGCTCTTGAGTGGACTCCTCTCCCATGCTGTCTTCAGAAGATAGCATGAATAGTGCTGGGGGGGGTTTGGGGGAGAGAGAGAGAAAGAGAGAGGAAAATAAAAAAAAAAAGGGCAATTGTACTCATAAACTTAAGAAAAATAAAACAGTCCTGGTACAGATCATGAAAGGCAAAGCATTATGCTCCACAGATATACAAGTTACATAATCCAACACCTTCTTCAAGGTTTTTTATGGGTATTAACTACAAAGTCCTTTTGGGAGTGGGGGGAAAAAAAAAAAAAGTTCATTTAGATATCATTCCAATACAGTAAACTTTACAAAGATAGTTTAGATAATTAAGATACTGGTGGCAATAGTCTCTGACCTTTGTAAAGGTCTCAGAAAAAGCCCTTGGTGGACACAATATATACTGGAGTGTAATGACTCAGCAATTGCAATATTTTTGTATGCAGTGATTTCTAGAACTAGACTTTACGTCTGTGAGGCGTGAACAGAAACCTGGAGCATAAAGGAGCAAAGTTAAGGTAATCTGAGCACTTTAACTGAGTATTTGCAGTAGTTCGTAAGCGGTGGACTCAATTTTGAAGTTAACTCTGAACTTCTTGGTTTCACATTTTGCTTTTTGACACCTGTAGTATCTTACAGCTGTCCCTGTACGGTTTGTGCGGGTTTTTTTGTTACCCTTAAGGGTATCTATTGGCAACCTAAACTTCAGCTCAGATTCTGCACCTGTTACACATCAAATATAACCGGGGATTAATTAGGCTCATTTTCCATACTTTCCTGATGCTGAATTACAGGTATTAGTCAACCACATACCATAAAGGTGTTTGCATTGAGAAACAGAGAACCAAGGAGAGGGCTTTGCTGGCACACCCAGCTTACGTGACCAGTGAGCTGGCCTAAAGGATTTTATTTGACTAAGGAAGTGGAGCTTGTTTTCTGATATGCTTGCTGCCGGTGATGGTTTTAATTCAATTTTGTGACCTTTGATGTTACCTAGTTCTCAAGAGTTAATATTCCCTACCTTGGATACTGCAAAGCTCTTACTTTCTTCTGCTGGAAACACACACCGGTACCAAAATGCAAGGTACATTAAACAAAATTGAGCGTTGGAAACTGGATGTAAACGGGGTCAAAATGAGGGATACGTGACTTAAACAGGGCTGGGAACACTCGCGGCACGCACACATAGGCTGACAGTAACCACTACTCCATTGAACTGCTGTTAAACAGCAAAGGCTCCTCTTGAGGAGGCGCTGCGGGTTACAAGTGCACTTACAGGCAAGAACGAGCGATGAATAAGGCAGTAAACACGAGTCCCAGGAGGGGAAGACGGGCTGTGCCCGCAGACTGAGGGAGGGGCAGGCCGGGCCCTCACCTCACCTCACCTCGCCTCGCCACGCCACGCCACGCCACGCCGAGGTGTCCCCGTGACTGGTGGCAGAGCGGGCAGGGGCCGGCGGGACTT
>JMFS01073228.1:0-13791 GCA_000699545.1 Podiceps cristatus | reverse complement strand
CTTGACAATTCTATGATTCTATGATTTTATAGCTACATTAAATAGTGAACAAATTAATCCCAAAATCTTAAGAGAACTAATGGGGTACAAAGTGATCTGTGAGGGCATGAATCTTTTCAACTACCACACGTGATAAAAGGCAAAAGTAAATGTGAGAGCCCCATCCAATCCATTAAAGACCTCTTGTATATGAGTTGTACTGAGAGCCACACATGGGTCTTGTCAGCTACAAGATGAGACATAAATTAAATTGAGAATTTACTGCATCCTGTTAGACCAAAGTGTATTTTTATGTATGAATACATAGAAATATGGTGTACTTTTAGTATAGTATTCAGTTTGGGGCATTAGGACAGATAGAACACAAAAGCATGGGAGTTGTGTTAAAGTTGCTTTCAGGACTTGCTGCATGGGGCAGAGTTAAGGTTACATCAGTGTGTACTAGCTGAATGGCTGGGCCCAGAGAGTGGGGGTGAATGGAGTCAAATCCATTTGGTGTCCAGTCACAAGTGGAGTTCTCCAGGGCTCAGCTTTGGGGCCACTCCTGTTTAATGTCTTTATGGATGATCTGGATGAAGGGATCAAATATACCCTCAGTAAATTTGCAGATGACACCAAGTTAGGTGGGAGTGTTGATCTGCTTAAGAGTAGGAAGGCAATACAGAGGGAGCTGGAGAGCCTGGATCGATGGCCAATTGTATGAGCTTCAACAAGGCCAAGTGCAGAGTCCTGCACCTGGGCCACAACAACCCCAGGGAACACTACAGGCTTGGGGAGGAGTGGATGGGAAGCTGCCCGGCAGAAAAGGACCTGGGAGTGTTGGTCAACAGCTGGCTGAATATGAGCCAGCAGTGTGCCCAGGTAGCCAAGAAGGCCAACAGCATCCTGGCTTGTATCAGGAAGAGTGTGGCCAGCAGGACCAGGAAAGTGATGGTCCCCCTGTATTCGGCACTGGTGAGGCCGCACCTCCAGTACTGTGTTCAGTTTTGGCCACCTCAGTGTAGGAAAGACATTGAGATGCTGGAGAGGGTCCAAAGAAGGGCAACAAAGCTGGTGAAGGGTCCTGAGGATTCCAAAGAAGGGCAATGAAGCTGGTGAAGGGTCTTGAGAACAAGTTTTACAAGCAGAGGCTGAGGGACGTGTGGTTGTTCATTCTGAAGGAGGCTGAGGGGAGATCTTATTAGTCTCTACAACGACCTGAAAGGAGGTTTTAGTGAGGCGGGTGTGCGTCTCTTCTCCTGTAACAGGCAAGAGGACAAGAGGAAATGGCTTAAGTTATGCCAGAGGAGGTTTAGATCGAATATTAAGAAACATTTCTTTACTGAAAGGGTTCTCAGGCACTGGAACAGGCTGACCAGGGAAGCGGTGGAGTCACCATCCCTGGAGGTATTTAAAAGACGGGTAGATGAGGTGCTTAGGGCCATGGTTTAGTAGTGGTGAGGCACGGTTGGACTCGATGATCTTAAAGGTCCTTTCCAACCAAGAGATTCTATGATTCTATGAAATGCCCTCAATACTACTATTTTTATCAGTAGTTTCACAAAACATTACAAGATAACCTTTCTTTTGGCTTTTTTTATTGCTTTTCATGTTCTTTTTAATGAAAAAGGGCTTTTTTATATCTTTTAATATGAAATTTCTGAGGGAAAAAAAATGTCATTTCTTGCCTTTTAAGGTACAGTTCTTACAGAAATAGCTGAATATACAACTGTAACCTTAAAAGTTAAAGGATATTGGGATTCCTAAGTATACCTTATCCTTATTAATTATGTTCTATCATTGAATATAAATAATGGTTGTGCAGTGGGAATTTTGGAATGCAATGTCATGTGTCTAAAAGCTGCGAATGTCAAAAAAAAATTATCTTAAAATGTATTTTGATTAGAAGTAATTGGATATCTCACTGTACTGTGTTGTGTATATGTTCACTTTTTGGATGTTGTATAACGATGCAAGTAATATAAACAAAAATAATTTTCTACATAAAGAAATAGATACTGCTAAAACCACACTGCCATATTCCTGCCCTTGGTCTGAAATTTAGGTCCTGCTTTCCCTGATAAATAGATTTTAAAAAATGAGAAGTTATAAGGCTTGTATGAGATAAGCATGCATCCTGAAAAATGCTAACCTTTTCAAATTCTCTTTTCTACAAAAATAGCTCTTTTTTTTTAGAGTTTATCATCAGAATGTTTTTTTTTTCCCTAGTATTCTGTCATTTTTCTACATTCTAATTCTATTCAAATTTATTTTTGTTCAAATGATTGCCTTACCCATTTTTTTCCCTTAGTCAGAGAAGTCTATCTGGACTGTGTCAAAACTACATTTTACTTGGGAAAGTCGTCACCAATTTCTTACATTAAATGAAAATCTACAGGGACAAGGTGGCTGATAGCCTGCATAACAACTCAGAGGTTTCTGTTCACAAAATAAATTGTCTATGTGTTGAAGCACTACAAAACTTTTATTTCCACAATTATAACTGTGACATGATCAAGATCCTGCCAATATTAAGATAACTGTGTTATGATGGATGAACATTAGCATTTTTATTACTAATAATAATCATGGTTATCATCATAAAGAATTTGTTTTACTGATATTGAGTCAGTTAATGATCCTGAAATTTGAAAGGTGTTTTTTAAGTGACTGAGTCTAGTAGATTAGAGATTAACAAGCAGTGATAAAATATGTCAATGATATGTTAAGGAAACAGAATTCTTTGTCATTGGAGGTTAAAGATTAAACATCTGTTAGACACACTTGAGACACAGCTGCTCATGCTCCCATACTGAGACAGGAGAAAAATTGTGTGGATGATTTCTCTGATTCAACAGATTTGATAAGGAGTTGAAGATAGAGATCTGAAGACCATCTTAAATAGTGATGGAAAGCAGTTTTGATGGAGTCTAGCTTTAACAGCTGTGGTGTCAAATATAAACCCAAGAGTCACTTCCACTCTTGTCTGTGCAAAACCTATATAAGTAGACCCTTAGTAGTCTCCAGTTCACTCAACAAGAAATAAAGTGAGCCAGCTTCCTGAGCACATACTTTCTTACTAAATTGACATTTAGACTTTCATGTGTTTTGTGTCCTTTCTCCCTCAGTCTGCATGTCAATCAAGGGGGGGGGGGGGGGAAAGACTAAGAAACCCTTGTTTTTCTTATAATTCCAGACTGGATATATGATTCTGTGAAGAGGAAGTCTTCCAGCCAAACGATCACCATTCAGTCCAACCTCCTATTCAGATGTACTCTCAACAAGTGTTTTACAGAATTTCAAATTTTTCTTCCAAATTCTGCCAAAAGAAGCCTCTCAAAAGTAAGGGGATTTCAACTGGTTTCACCTCTGTTTATTTCTGTAGGGATTTCACAGTGTTTGACACTCTTATTGTCTAAAATCCCAGATTAGTCCTTTTCTTCATTAACATTTTTCTGATTTACACCACTCTCCTATCCCAGGCACATAGTAATTTAGAATAAGAAAATGGTTTTGGCTCATGATCTTCTATTTCTTTATTATAGTCACTACTAAAAAGTTAATGTTGATTGGAAGAACTATGTAGCTTTACTGTAGTAAATAAATACTTGATATTCACTGTTGGAAGTTACACAGACATACTTCTCATGGTGGCAGAGAAAATAGCAAACTGTCAAGGGTGACTAAAGTGTTCTAAAGAGAATGGAGAACACATTGTTTCAGGTATATCTAGGTCTTTGAGTCAAGATAATTAAGATACTTAAAAAAATCCCATGGTATCCCATACGTCAAAGTTAAAATTATGTTTGATGATATCTACAGTTCTTTATGTTTGATGAATAAATCAGGGCAGATTCTCATCTTATGCTGAATATGTCCATACCATAAATCTACCATGCCTTCTGGGAAATAAGGTACTCCTCAGCAAGAGAAAGTGCACAAGGACCTTTACTATCATGTTCCCATGTTACCAGGGGAGGGTAAGACCGTCACTCTTGAGGTAACATTTAAGTGCCTGGATTTTGTAAAAGGATATTATGGGTTAGTTTCTTGTTGCTATTTAACCTTTGTAACTGATTTGGGAATTTTTCCTTCTTTTAGAATTATGCAATACCTTGATGGATAATCTGTGACACTAACTAGTGATGCCATGAAGAGCTGTGGATCAGTATGTACAGATAATGCATCCATCTTTCCAAGTGTACTGTAGCTTTCAGGAAAATCTTAAATGCATTCATACCTTATTTTGCAATGCTCTCTACGTACAGTAACTATTTTTCTATGCCATTTTACACTAGGTCATTCTACAAATTTTGTGGTAAAAGTGTTGCTACTTTCCAAAAGGCCAAGTGATGAGTGGATAACAAAAGGATATGCCTTACTTATCATCTGAAAAAGTAAGCAGCAAGCAGTTTCATTCCAGTGTAAGGATTTGTAAGCTGCATACCAGTAACACAATTTCAGTTTTAGGACATTTCTATAAGAGATAACCCAGCCCTAGCAACCTAACATATAAGGTAGTAATCTATAAATGGAATTTTTTATTTGCACTGGCTTTTATAAAATAAAAAAGTGAGTGAAATTAATTTTCCATTGTTGTTTTCATACAGTTTCTATCTTCCTTCTGATCCTAACATGTGTGTATCCAGTTAAAAATACTCTTATGCAACAACTCTGTGTTTCTTGTAAGAAAGCATGCTTTGCATTAGGATGCTAAGTAATTGTGACTGTGTGCTTTAACATGAGCTTTTATCTTTTTATCCTGTCACCGGAGATTACTTTCAAAAATGGAGATTTTCAAGCAAAAATATTAGTGGTCCATGAGCAAGTGTTCTAAAGGTCATTTAGCATCCTGTATCAGAAGCTGCAGGAGTAATTGGATATTTAGACTTTTTATTTATCAGTTGTCCCCATAACTGGAGCAATAAATTACAAGAATTTCAGTTGCTGTCCAAGAGCAGAGCCTAATATCACTAACTCAAATGCCCAGACCAGTTCTGTTGCTTGGTTAGATGTTTCTATTAGGCAAACCCCTCTTGAATTGCATTTTGTAGCTCAGCAAGGCCAATTTTCTAAGTAGAAGCAGCAAAATGGGCAGGAGAAGGAAGCAGAGATCCTGGGAGTTTTCTCCCACAGGCTCAGAAAGAGCTACTTACACACTAATGATCCTATGAATGAAAACAAGATCTCTCTGAAATATGGACTGAATTTTCACTAGAGGCTTTTACTATAAGCCGTTGTTATCCCTTTGAGCTGCTCCCAGAACTGAAGTTACTGCAAGAAGTGCAAAAGCTAAGTGAAATACAAAACAGGTCACTGTTGTCAGGATCTTCAATAGCTTTTAGGTGCTTTTTCAAACATAACTCCAAGCAGTGTGATAAATCCATTGTTGTGATGATCTAATCTTACAGCTACAGATGTAATATTATAGTGAAATCTCTACTTAATGGGAGCCATCATCACCTAATGAAGAGCAAAAGTGGAAAAGCTCAAGCACCTTATCCTAAAGGAAATAGTTGTGTATTCCTTCTGTCTGTTGAACTACCAGTTTCAACATACTTGCCGTTGAGTAACAGCACCACAATTTGCTTCTTTCTCTCCAACAGTGATGGTGGGAAGGATCCCATCATGCCGATACGGAAAATGTTAATTTTGGTACACTAAAACTGGGAGAACAGAAAATTGAAAGCCAGAGAAGATAATAGATTGTTGTTTTCTTTCAGTAAATATTCACGAAAGTGCAGTGTTAGCCCAAAGAGGAAAGCTGTCTACGTCAGACCACATCCTTTTGTAGCTCTGCTGTTTTCAGTAGGCAAAACAAAATCACACCAACAGAGGTGTCATTCCCACGCACAGTAGAGAGTGGAAATAAGCTACTATTGAGAATACTGGGTTTTTACCCTTATCTTCCAGGGAAGTGTCATGATTCGTTTATTCTTTATTAATATACGGATATTATATTAGAGTAATTATGGACAGCAAATTCATAATAAACATTCCTACACTAAAATTTCACAAAATAAAATTGGTCTTTTACACACTCCTTTTAACAAAGCCATACTGACCAGTATGGCAAAGGGTCTGTACTAATAGAATTTTCAAAAAATACTACTTCAGTGGTGCAGACTAAATGAAATCTGAGCCCAATGAAATCAGTGGCGTATTTCCTACAGATTATGCAGAGCCAAGATTTTTGCCCTAATTACACAGAATTAGTCAGTATTAGGTTGGCAATCATGTCCCAAGAGATCAGAGATATTTCAGATTATGTAGAGTTTCAAGATGACAGCAACAGTTAAGCAGTGGTAGAGCTAAGAAGGCACCATTAATAATATACATGATTGTCAGTATCAAGAATTATTTTTTTCCAACCTCAAACCCAATATTTCCCAATTAAAAAAAAAAAAAAAAAAAAAAAAAAAAATAATCCAAATAAAAAAAAAAAAAAAAAAAAAAAAAAGAGAAGTAATATTCTGTTAACATATTAAAGGACAAAACATTCCAGTCACTGCACTAGTAAGAGCTAACATGATAGTTTATTTTAGTAAATACAATATACAGCATCATAAGACTGTGGAGTTATATCTGTCAAATCTGAGAAGTGAGTGTCACGGCCACATTAAACAAAAATGATAAAACACAAATATACTGAAAACAACAAAATGCTGTAAAGTGTTTAGTCATCAATGGCAATTTAAATTATTAACAACACCTAAAATTTCACAAATTCATAGTAACATGTTGATACTAGAGTTAACTTGTAACAAATATATTGTAGATTTGAATTCTTGACTATCATTTGTCACAGATCATGACATAATTACATGTGGAACTAGCCTATGAAATAAGTAACAGAGTTCAATATGTTTACTATTCAGTAACTACAATCAACATTAGGAATAATTACCTATTGAAATTATTTTGATCCCCTTCTCTGTGTGTTAGCACATATAAGTACACTTCTCTATTTGAGTTAAATTATCTAGCAAAGTTACTGGCAATACTCACTTTTAACTTATCATGCTTATCTTTGAAATCCTTATGCAAAATCCTTTGAAACAGCTTCTATAAAATTTGGAGCAGACATGAGTATTGTAAATGTGCAAATGATGGCAAAAAGGGTAAATGCAACCAGGCATAATCTGTCTATGACAGCAGCTGCAAACTTCCACTCACTACAGATCTCTTCACCCTCATCTTGTTTCCTGAAGCGCATTGCTATGAACTGAACTTCCTCCAGGATCTTCACAATTACCGGAATAGTATCCATTAAAGCTTTCTTCTGAACAAGCTCAATATCTTCCGGTAAGGAGCAAGTAATCTTTCCACTCTTGCTACCCAGGTCATTCTTCTGGGGGCAGCACGTACTTTCCATCGCACGGTAGCTATAGATCATGTTGCCATTGCTGGACTGATGCCCAGGTAGGACATTCATCTCCGTGCTGTTTAGGCTCCGATGGTGCTTGGGATAGCTATATTTGCAAGAGAGGGGCTTTATGTTTTCTCCAGGTTTTTTCATTCGTAAAAACCTTTTAAAAACACGGACCTGAAAGAGAGTGATCGTAATAGAAATAAAGGGAACTTTTGTGCATTTTAAAAGTTCTTGAAATATTTCATGACTGTTAAAATTAGTCTGTATCATACTTCAGAAAGACTGACTGCTTTCTGCATTTTCCATCTATTTGCTTTCAAATGTTTTTTTGGGGGGTCTGCTTTCTTCCCAAGAATGACCTTTTTTCAGTTATGTCTCGTACAAAGAGATGTTCAATGCCCACTTAGCATATAAAGCAAGAGAGATGTAAAATCTTACTGTACAAAATGATTCTTGAAGTGCTATCTTTAGCAAACAATCCCAGATCTCTGTAACTGAACAGAGGGCACAAATCTGGCTGCAAGGTGTCCAACCACTTCTCAAATAGTATGGAAGGAGAGACACTTAAATATTTGGGGGGCCAATGTTTAGATTCTGCTGAAGAAAAACATTATGCAACAGACTAACAGCTGTTTTTAGCACATTCCCCACTCATGTTTCTATTGTTTAAGTCCAAATAAACAGCCTTGGTTTGGTAGTTTTTTTGGGTTTTTTGTTTTTGTTGGTTGTTTTTTTTTTTTTTTAATTGAAAGCCATTTTAATACTCCTTTGACGAGTTCAGCCACATAATAGAGCAGGCCTTTTTTTCAGAAGAATAATAGTAAATCAATTAAATTGGGCCATTCAAAATCTGAATGCTACTATTAACTGCTGTCATTTCCCTGTGCTCTGCTGTACAACTGCTTCGGTGCATGGCAAGAGTGCTCTAACCTGCACGTGGCACATTGTGCCCCATATGTTTCCTGTCAAAGTCATCAAATGAGCTAACTCCAGAGAGTGCATCCAGCATTTTCTCCCAGTGAATTGATCGTCAGAGGTCTTGTCTGAAATCTTAGCCTGCAATGATTCCTGCAATGAGTTTGCTGTGAAAGGCGGTAAAAAGGCTGTGAAATCAGTAACATCTTGCATGAAGAGCAGCAAACTAAATCACTAAATTCTTGTAATTATTAAGCCCTTCAGATATTACATGCACAAAATGGACATTTGCAATATGCTTGTGAGAGTGCCTCTGGGAAGGTAAGTGGCCTCTTTAGTGATTTCATCATTCTAGTTGCAAGTAAAATAATCTGATGTCTAGGAGCAAACAGATGTGACCTCTGCTTTCACTTCTGAACCTTGGCTCTGTGTGATCATGCTCCTGTCACTTTGGCCCTGTTTGTCTCAAGACCACACTTTGCCCCCAGGGTTGTTTGAGATGCAGGGTGAGCTGTCTCCTCTGTTTGCACAGTACAGATGCAGGGATGGGGAAATTACAGGTAGACCTTTGAGTTTATGCTGTAATGACAAGCATTATTTCAGAAAGGAGGAGGCATTAATTACCACAGGTGGGAATAATAATAGTAAAAACTAAAACCATGACCAGTGGAAGTTGGTTACAAAATTTTTAAATTCTGCAGTGAGAGCTCTTCTGAGTCACAGCCCCATGCTGTTTTCTGTAGGCTTTTCTGTTTCTCTCCCACTAATCAGTCTTTTATTCTTCATCCTGAAAGACTATCTTCCTGTGATTCGTATTGTTCTGCATTCACTGGGGTCTTTAAATATTTCATTATTTCCTCTGTGGTCACCACAAACAGAAAAACATAATGTAGCAGCCTAAATAATAGATCCTGGTTTTAATTGAACTTAATTACAGTGTCCTCTGACTGCTTATGGACACAAAGTAGAACATCATCGAACAAAATAAAGGTCTTAATTGCTAGCAATATTTAAACAAAGGAGAGAGGAATTAATTTCCCAGTACTGTGAAATTCTGAAATACTAAACCAGATAAACTTTTTTATTAGAAAGCGTTAATATGTCTGACCGCTCTGGGAGGAAATATGAGGTAGAAAATCTCTATTCTACTGGAATGCTACTTTTTCTTTCAGTATAGTGTTTACTCCTTAGGGAAATTACATTTACAAATACAGCCAAACCCATTTCCCATAGGAAAATAAATTCACAGAAGACAGCAACCCAGCTTTTAATTTGCTTGAACTTCCAAATGCCCTATTTCCTTGAAAACACAAACACTCAGGCATCAATCTGTTCTTGTCATACCAATTAATTCAGGGTATGAATTTATGTTCTCACCTGCATTATTACATCTGGGTTGCTGTGAAGGAAGGGCACAGGTACAACTGCCCTCAGGGGTCAACAGCCTAACCCTGCTGTCCCCCTCTCCACCACAGACCTCCCCTACCTATAGCACAGCTGTACTGCTAATTCCTGTCACAGCCACCTGCCTGGCCTAGTCCAGACGGGAGAGTCTCTAGTCACAGCTCTCCAACAAGGGCCATCAGCACCTGAGCAAATCTGTGCACATCCAGGTTTACAGCATATCAAAAGAAAAGCCTAACACCTGACAGCCTGATTTATGCACCATAAAGTGCCACAGTGCTCTTGCCCTTTCCCACAAAAACCCTTTCTTCTCTCTGGCCTCAGCCTCTCTATATGTTTTCCCTACGCAACAGCCCTGGTTGTCAGCAGAGGTAGGTCAGTGGAGCTGTAACCCATGCCTGATGTTATCCACTCCCAAACTGCTCCTTAGCTGGACTTTCTTTAGTGCTCTTGTCCATGCTAGCTCAGCAGACATTACCAAAAGTGGCAAGTAGCCAGCACCTCACTTCTCAAATGAGTAGCCAACAAATGCCCTGACTGAACAGCTTGGATTTAAACCTCTCTCAGAAAAAGTTGGCTTTAGTAAAAGATCAAAGATTAACAGAAATGAAGGCACATTCTCAGCAGTGGAGTAAAGGAAGAAGTGAGCATCTACAGAGAGGCTAAATACTAACACACACATCTCCTCCCTCTTCTGGTTAATGGGCCAAGCACAGAGCCCTTGAGACACAGGTAGGGAAAAGAAACTGCTGAACTGCAAATTGTCTAGAAAACAGGTGTTTAGGCAACGTGGTCAATTAAATCCTCTAGGTGTGAAACTGCTCCCACATAAGGCCAGTATCTTCCCCTGCAGTTTACTCTAGCAGCTAATTCCATTTAAACGGGAGGTGAGAACAATTCTGTAACAATTAATCAGGGTTAGAGCTTTGCAATAAACAGCTGACTGGCTTTGCCAGGATGAGGAGAGTGTGAGGAGTAAGTAGATGGTAGGGGTGTCTGTTGGGACTGGAGTTGCACAGAACAAATTTCAGGTAAACAATTTCCTTCTTTCTGCAGATGGCTATCTTAGATTCTTTGTTTTTATTGAGGAAAAGTATTTCAGGTTGTCTCTGTAGGAAACACTTGACATAGCTGGTGTCTTGGTTTCAGCCACGATGGAGCTAGTTTTGTCTTCAGCAGCTGGTGTGTTTTGGATTTAATGTGTGAAACATGGTGGCAGCACGCTGCTGTGGTTGGTTGCTGCTGCACGATCAAGGACATTTTGCAGTTTCCCAAGTTTTGCTGATGTGCAGGTTCAAACACTTGGGAGGGGCACAGCCAGAATAGTTGATCTGAACTGGCCAAAGAGAATGTTCCATACCACAGACGTCATGCCTGGTATAAGTGAGGGTCGGCCATTGCCTCCTTCTTCTGGTTTCTTGTTTGGTTTGTGTTCTGTCCATGTTCCGGTCTTGTTACCTTATTTTTGTTTTTCTGGGTTTTTTTTGGTTGGTTGGTTTGTGGTTTTTTCTTGTTCAGGCTTGTTTGTTCGTTCATTCATTCATCTGTTTGTCCCCTCACTCGCTCTCTCTGGAACTTCCTGCTCTGGGATGGCTGCAGGGGAATGTCCCTGCTCCCTGGCTGCTGCTCAGGAACGGCTGTATTGGTCATCGGGAGGTGAGAAATTGTGTTTTGTTCATTTTATATATTCTATTATCCTTATACATCATTATTATTACAATTAATATGTTTTTATATTTTTCTTTGCTATCCTGGTAAGGTGGTTTTATTTCAACCTGTGAGTTGTCATTCTCTGATTTTACTCCTCACGCCCTCCATTACAGGTGGTCAGGAAAACAGATGTAATCATGGGACTTTGCCATGAATCCTAGTGACTGAGCCTTGTCCGTGCCTCGCAGAGGACTAATGCCCACTTTCGTGGAGTCAGTGTCTTCTCTACACTCTTGACATTCACCTTTTTTCTCTTCACATCTCTCACTCCTGTCCATTTGTGTGATCTACAGCTTTCAGCCTACCATCTGCTCTTCCCAGTAGTGCTTTCCACAGACTTTCCTTCCTGGCGGTATTTTTTTAATGTATGACAGTTCAGCTGTCAGGCCTTTGAACAAAGTTCCTTGAGAGTGAGACTTCATTGCACGCTGTGTTTCCAGCCAAGAAAGCAAGGGACTACTAGAGAGCAAGAGCTGACTTACAGGGCCTGTGAGTGGATTTAACATGAACCATTGTGTCTAGGCTCCTTGAAAAGCAGACAAAAGAGTAAAATTGTCCATGGGGGCTGTTATGCTGCTGCATATCCTGTCCTGTGTTCACCTAGATTTGTGCCCTCAGGTCTTGGTTATTTGCAGGTTCATCCAGAATTCACATGTTCTGCTGTCTTTAAAGTAAGATGACTTTAAATGATACAGCACCTTAAGAAATAATTGTTAGTATGCTTAATTGCTACTGGACTTTTTTTAATTTGCATTGATGCTGCAGTTTAATTTTAGAGAGGTTACATTAAGAAGATGTTCTGTACTCAGGTTGACATTGGTAACAATGTAACATTCAACATCGTGTCAGAATAATTGTCAAGTATGACAGATGTGGTGAATGAGGTACCAGCGGGTAGTTGACGGCGAGTATTTGTATCTGCTTCTGCTTTCATTCCTTTTCTTTTTGTAAATGCAAAGCATATTTTGCTGCTTCTAAAATCTATTCTTAGGAAAAAGAGGGAGAAAAAAGTGCATCATTTTCTTTTAACTTGAAAATCTAAATGAAACACATTCCTACTGAAAGCCAGCTGTGTTGGTGGCAGTCCTCACTGGGCTAACGGGGTCTGCTGCTGTAGAAAAAGAGGGTCGACATGCTCATATACTGAGAATTGATCAGATGGCAGCAGGTAAAATAGGTTTTCCACACAGACAAGCAGATGTTGTTTTAGCAGAAGGAAGATTTCCAAGCCAGGGAAGTCCAGTTGGTCTCCTCATTACAGTCAGACCAAACCCGACATCATTGCCTTTCTGTTTCCACTGGTGGTAAAGTAGTACTGAGAGCCAAGCTGTGAGAAGCATAGCTGGGTTCAGTATTCAGCTCCCTCACAACACTGAGGTATTGGTGTTACTGATCTTCCAGCAGCTCAGGGAGCCAGCTCATAACTAGAACAGATGCAAGACAGAAGTAACTTGGCTTCACCTCCTGTCTTTGTTTTGGGAGATTACAGCTCTGCCATAAGCTGCAGTGAGAACCTCTGTAAGGGAGAAAAGCAGACAAACTTCCCAGCAGAGACAAGTTAAGTGTTTGTCTAGTGCTTTGAAATGACACATTTTATCAATTACTGGTGTCTTCTGTATAAGAAATTGAAGGTGTTGCCCATGTGGTTAGCACTTGCAAAGTGGGTGCTGAGCAAGACTACTCTGCCATGACTCAACCACCTCATTGTAAGTTTAAATAGAAAATCCAAATAACGGATACTGTTCTTCATGTAAAATCAAATTTAGTATGTTTGTTCTTTCCCTCCAACAGCAAAAATAAGTTTCACACATACTGTCTGTATGTGACTCTTCAGATGAATGGAGAACAACTTCTATACCACATCTATAACTAGTTTACTATAGCTTTTAGATAAAATTTTCCTTTGTGTAGGTTGTTGAATATTTACCACCAAAGCTACTTACCCATTTGGGCATCTTTCCTGCTTGTGGGTCATGATGATGAAACTGCAGAACCAGCACTGTTACCACCACAGACAGACCAACGATGACCATAATGCTAGCGAAATACTGAGCTGCAAATAAAAGAAGGGCTTGGTTAAGTGGTGAAAAAACAAACAAAAGACAAATAATATTCCTCGGCCATGCACTGAGATCTGCTTTTGAGAAGTGCTGTGTCACATCCAAACATCCTCTTCTCCGGTCTTCCACACTGGAGCATCTGAAGCCTTGGAAGTTTTCAGTGTACCTACTCAGCTCCTTCCTCTCCAGCAAGGGAAGGGTTAGAACCCATGAAAGGCATAAACTACTTGGGTTTTGCTCCTAGAGAGGAATGTACGGACCCCTACTAAGGAACTGCTCCCTGCCTGCTGCCAGGACAACGAGGAGCTGAGCAGAGCCACTGAACACATAGAATCATAGAATCATAGAATG